>OZ025207.1:19514900-19712416 GCA_964019055.1 Anthopleura xanthogrammica | reverse complement strand
CACTGAATATAAATCCAACAGTACATTGTTTGTTATGCCCAGCCACATTATAACATACCCTGATAGAAAGGCTTTTTGTAACAAAATCTCATCATCAAAATTTAATATTTGGTGACCATTTTAGTGGCAGATTTAGTCATAGAAAATGTTGGCCATACAAATGTGATTTGGGACCTGTCTTCAGTTGCACCTGCATATGTCAAGGTAAGATGATACATCATGTACACACTCGCTTGTCACTTTTGACCCATCACCCAATCAGTCAGCAGCTTTAATAATTAATTAGTAGAATCATTCTAATATAGAACCTGCTTAAATGTACTAATCATATGCAGATACATCATAAGCCTTCCAATGACGCAATGAAACAATAGTTCATTAAACACATCTTTATTTTGTTTTCCACGTACACAAGTGAGCCTTAGCACTTACCGTATCTGCATATGATTAGCACCTTTATGCAAAGAGTATATATATATCTCAAATTCCAGCTTGGATCTATTGCTTAACAATATTTTAGTAAAAGATGCCCCACTCTTTCTCTACAGCCGTGTGATACTACAGGAGACATCTACAGGACAACATACACAACATTTAGCTTTCATAAGCGAGCAGGTGTTGCAGCAGAAAATTCTGTCATAAAGGTTTGTATTTATCAAAATAGTTGACAATTAAGAATTTATCAGAGCTTGATTTTTATTACAAAAAAAGTTACTTTCAAAATTCTTAGTAAATTCAATTATAATTTAATTTACAATTTCTTCAACCTTGCTAGCATGCAGACACTCTTAACATTATTTGTTCTGAGTATTTTTCTGTAAATTATTCCTATTATATTCCACATTTTCAGATTCCTATAAAGTTCCAGCCAAGGGATCCTGGTCAATATAAACAGTTTTGGGATCTCCAGGTACTTGTTGTGGTCATGAATTTATCAAGAGTTTAAATATTATGTATTTTTTTTAACATTTTGATATTTTTATGGTTATGTTTATCCTCCTTAGTGTAAGCAAGAAGGGTTGAGGCGTGTACACAAGCATAGAATAGAAATCACAGCAGAGGTATTACTGACAGTAATTACTCAATATTTCATAAAGGGATCAGTAGTGCAGGCGTCAGTAAGGCAGGCGTCAGTAGGGCTGGGGTCAGCAGGACAGGGGTCAGTAGTGCAGGGGCCAGTAGGGGTCAGTAGGGCAGGGATGATCAGTGAGGGGTTAGCCTGAAAAAAATACAACATGGTTGTAACTAGAACATTTTTTTAGTCTGTTGTATTTATATTAATATCAGTATTCGAAATTCCCACAAGATAATTGGCTAAATGGGAGTTGAAAATTACAAATATCACATAAGAGAAATTGGTTCATATTTGCACTTCAAAAGGCCCACATTTTAAATTTGCAATAAGAATCCCAATAGTGTATATATGTACATATTGCTGTATTGCAAATGTCCTAAATATTAAAGGTCCAGGTTTTCTGACATTTCATGTTTTTATTTTCAAGGCAATAAAAATTAAAAGATTGTCCAGCACAGAACCAAATACCACTAGACAAGAGGAGCAACCAACTTCGAGGAAGTTGTCCAAAGAACCTCAGACAAAACAACCACCTGCCACAGGTACAAACCCTGAGGAAATGACTAGTAAAACAACGGCATCAAATCAACAGAATACTGCACCCAGAACACAAAGCAGGTACATACTTAACAAATGTCTAAGATATTGTATAGATAGGGTATTTTCTGGGTCTTTTGTGCTTTTAGGGTTTTTTCAGTGTTTTTTTTCTCCATCCATCAACTCATCATGCATCCTTCCCTCCATCATCCATCATCCTTCCATCCATCATCCTTCCATCCATCATCCTTCCACCCATCATCCTTCCAACCATCATCCTTCCATCAACATCCTTCCACCCATCATCCTTCAACCCATCATGCATCCATCCATCATCCTTCAACCCATCATCCTTTCATCCATCATCCTTCCATCCATCATCCTTCCATCCATCATCCTTCCACCCATCATCCTTCCACCCATCATGCGTTCTACTTCATCCATCATATACATACAGTACATATACATACTTACAAACTTTATTTAAAGTGGGTAGACAAACTAAGTAATAATGTTACAATGACTGTTTTCCAATTTGGCCCAACACATAACGATCAAAATTGAATTATAAAGGTTCGAATTACAATACTTAATAGAATACAACAAGAAAAAAAATCTAACAAATATATATACAATCATAACTGTAATTACAATAAGAAATCAATAAGGAAAATAATTAAAATCAAGAGAATCATGCATTCATCTATCCTCTCATACATGATACACACATGACCGGCAGGTCTCAATTCCAGGTAAAATTGGTGAGAGGCAACCACTTTCACTGCTATGCAACCCGTGCTTCCCATTAATCATTCAATTATTCATTCATTTGTTTCACTTCCATAATTCCATTTATTTCAGACCAAGCAGCAAGCGCAGTAGCAAACCCAAAGGAGTGTATATCACTGAATCTGAGGTACATTTCCCAGAGACAGCAGTAGGAGAAAGCAATGAGGTCAAGGTTAAATTGTGCAATGACTCCAATGAAGCCAGTCTGGTAAGTCATAGATGACAGTAGAAGATTGGAACTTTTGGCCAATATTTTTTCAAATTTTTTTTTTGGTACAAAAGATAATTTTATAAAATGGCAGCTTTACATGAAGCCCAGCTCTCTGGTTTGTGTGTTACATTTCCAAAGTCAGTTTTTTAAAAAACTCTTTGGAAACCTTTTTTAAAACTGCCTTTGACTTTTGACCTTAAATGACGTCATCACTGACATAATTTGTATATTGAATATCTCTGTGTCAAAAAGAGATACCAGTATCAAAAAAAAGTAAAAGCCATTATTTATTTTATAAGGGCTTTCAAATCATGAAGCCATGCTGTAGGGCTTGTATGCACTTTAAAAATTACCAGGAACTTTTAGTATTTACATATTTCAACCCTGAGAAAACAGTACAAAACATTACTGCTCTTCTCATTTATTTTCTTTCCATTTGTAATTTCCAAAAAAGGTGAAAATTGTTGGCCCAAAGGAGCCTTTTTTAATAGCCAATGTTAAAGTGACAGTAAAACCACAGCGGTTTGTTCGCCTACCAATCAAGTTCACCCCACAAACACCAGGTACCAGTTATGAATCTGTCATGGTAATTACTACTGCTTCTGGTACTATGCAACAAGTAAAGGTCATGGGAAGAAGTAAAGACCTAACGTGAGATGAATTATCATAGAGTATATCACTGGAATATAACAAAATATATCAAAAGTAAGTACTGAAGTTGTAACACTCTAAAATCGAAGAAAGCTGAGATGGCAAAGATGTTGGTGTACCTTGAAATTGCCCCTGAAATGCAAGATGTACCATGAAACATGATGTCTTGAGTGAAGGCTTGCAGGAATAAATGCTTACTGGCTATCAGCTGTGGAACTTAACACACTGTCTAAAGTATGTAATATATAAAGGTCAGTGAACTAGAAGAATGTTCAACAATCACAGAGTAGTGGGGATTTTTTGGATAAACATAGCTGAACATGTTGATTACAGATGTGAGGATGCTTTATAAAGAATGAATGGCATGGATTGCCTTATGTAGCATGATAAATACAGGTAATGTGAGAACTCTCACCCATAGCTGGAAGGTTCCAGAGTTATCAATAGTCCTGTTCAAATCATACTGTGTTCCTTGGCTGCAGGGAAGAGAAGAAACTAAATGCAAACAGTGCAAAAGGGTCACTGATGCAGTTATCTATGTCAATTCTCATGGAATGTTTCACTGGCTGGAGGAATAGGTCAAAATGTGTTTGCCAGAGAGTAATTATTTAGATGCTTTGAGAGTATTTCAAATACCAGTAGAGTAATTCAAATCACTATAATAATTAAGTGGATATCTTTCAGTTGAATTAATTACTCATGAGTCTTACTCATGATTAGAAATATCAAATGATTTCTATACTGCCCATTGCACATTAATGCATGAACTGCAAAGACCTAATAAGTCAGTCATCAATGGTATGCACTGGAATGTCAAATATAGTAGCTGCATGTTACCCAATCCAAGCATAAAAACTATTTCTCTCTTTCTGCTTTTGATAATTTGGAACTAACTAAAAATTGCAAGAGGAATTCTTAATGGACTTGTAAATAGTTTCTTTGTAAATAATTTAAATTAAGTATTCCTACTATTGCATGAGGAGTGAAATGTTTTCATGACATAATGAAATATAGTAGCTTTATAAAAGTACGATTTATACTATCTATCAACTAAAGATATATATTTATACTACATTTTTGCACTGGAATACAAAGTATTAACAGGATAGCCATTATTCACCATTTTCCATACATCGGTTCACTTGTCAAACACAAAGCATTCAATCGAGGCTGCAAGGTGGTTTCAAAGGATTTTTCAAATTTGAACTTGGTAGACTTGGTTGAATACTTTGTGTTTGACCAGTGAACCAATGTATGGAAAGTGGTGAATAGTTGATGTAATGTAACATGTTTTGTCAAATGTCTGTTGCCTTGACAGATAAATTATTTGTATTATAATTTTCTGTAATATAGATTAAATATTTATTAGTTTTATTTGTAAAGCATTAAATAAATGAGTAAATTTGTCTGAGTGGAAGATTTGCATTTTGGTGTTTATTCTCCAATAACAATGTATCAATCCTTAGACTAAATTAAGTGCTTTATTCATGGTTCCGACTCCCTTTAGTTACCGTTGCTATGTCCCACAAGCTCAACAATTTAGCTAGAATATCTCAGGATTTAAAACTCTGATCAAGGAAAATTGACTATAAACTGTTTCAATTGCTTACTGTCCTGTGATAAAAGAAAACTGCCTTGCTATCCTTGTAGTACTCTTTAAAAGAAATATTGTGTAGTTGTTTATGGGATAAGATTTTAATTCCTCTGGGAAAACTGCTGCCACAGTGTTTGGCAGTGCTAGATTCAAGTGATTTTGAAAAAGAAAATAAACCTTTATTACATATTATACCACAAACTTAATTTATTGTTTAACAAAATATCAATACCTTCTCTATATATGGAGAAGGGGTGCCTTGGGTATCTTGACCTATCCTTTTTTCTCTGAATTTATTGATTTTTAGGTCTTTGTTAGGGAAGGGGTCTAAAATCTAAATAAAGATGTTATCAATATTTTCTGAAACTACCTAGACAATATTTCAGTGCTGCCATGCAGTTAAGTATAAATCAAGGAATATAAGTTTCAAAGGAATCACTCCAATTAAGTCAAGGATGTACACATCTTTGACCTAGAGCTATGGATCCTTTGCAATATATCACCATAATCATGATCATTATGTCACTCACTATACAGGGAACCCATTAAAATTTTAAGTAGGTGGATGGTTTACCTATTTAGGCAGCTTGTCAAAAAAGAAAAACCTTCAAATAGGTATGATCGGGACGTGGAATACACACATCAAGCATTCTGTGCTACTGGTCTAAGCGCATGCTCAGGGGATTAAAAAGTGGGATAATATTTTGTAAAATATGCAATTTTTTGGTATATTTGAGTCAAAATTTGCTTAACAGTATGTGATCTGTGAATGAATATTTAATGAAAATTGTGTTTGACAAGAAAAATACAACTAAAATATAACATGTTTTATCCCACACCATAGAAAATACAGCCAATCAGAAAGCAGGAAAGCCGTTGTATATTTGTCGGTATTTCACTCTTCCTTCCCATCATGCACTGCGCGTTGAATCTACGCATTTGTATTTTCTATGGTGTGGGATAAAATGGTTATACAATGGCTTCTCGTGGCATACCGTGGATATCCCACTCGTCATTTGTATTTTCTTTATATACACACTCGCCTAAAGGCTCGTGCGTATACTAGAAACTACAAGTGACTCATGGGATATTCCACGGTATGCCACTCGAAACCATTGTATAACTAGTATTTACAAAATATTATCTCACTTTTTAATCCCCTGAGCATGTGCTTAGAGCAGTAGCGCAGAATGCTTGATGCGTATATGGCAAAAGTAGGCAGCTTAGATATGGAAAAGTAGACGCTAGAATTCACCCGATACTCTAACCCACTACCTGCTTCTAATGAAATCCTGACTACACGACAGGAAAGTAAAGTCTATAAAAAATAATATTACAAATTGCATATCAATCAACCAATGCTCTCTGGTGGCCATTTCATTTGTCCTAAGAAAGAAGACCTTGGTTTAGAATGTCTGCCATATTTTTCCAGATTGCACTGTCGCTGACTTGACCGCCACCCAATTTCTTGAGAGGTAGTGTTTGGGTACAATGCCGTAGACTTGCCAACAGAAAGTTGAGAGGCGACACTCGAATCTATTGGAGGGAGCTTAAGGTTTTCACGTCTTTGCTTGACTCGCACTGCTGCAGCTCCTGTCGCTTCTGAGGTTTCTTCTTTGGCCAACTGAAATTAATTAGAAATTATTAAATTTGTATCAAAATATTAATTATCATCATTTGTATTTAAAATTACAGTGGTAACATTGGAACATAGCAAGCATTTTATTGCCTTCAGGATCAAGTTATTTTATGTCATGACTTCAGAAGTCTGGCATGCTTATATTACTAAACAATAATTGTTTAGTATTATAAGCATGCCATTATTATTGGATGAGGTTGAGCATGATATCGTAAATTATCAAGACCAAGGCCGTGTTATCTGCGGAAGCCGTAGGCTAAGGTGGATAAAATGGCCAAGGTCTTGATATTTACAATATCATGCAAAAACCAAATTCAATAATTGTATTATTATACATTTTGTAAACTAAGAATAAAGATTTAATTCTGCTTTTGAAAAAATAGCAAACGTATTTCCATTTCCATTGTGACCTTTGAACTCATGTCAAGTTCACAAGATATAAGGGATTGGCTGAGGGCTCTCGGCCAATCAGAAGCGAGATAGTGAGTAAAATGTATAATGTGATATACTGGTAGTCTCCTTGCAGCACAGCAGAATGCAGCTCAATTTAGAGAAGAAAGTAATAGGTTCCAATTTTCAGGAGATTGAAATTTTTTGTTTTGTCCTCCAAATTAAGCTGCTTTGACATCACATGAAAGGGATACATAGCTAAACCCACCTCGCTGGCTAAACTAGGTAATTTAAGGCATATCGAAGTTTTGGGATCCCTGTGTCCCCTGTTGCTAGCACCCTCATTTGAAAACCAAAAAAACCTTAAGCTTGTAAAAACATTTTTAGAGCTAAACCTCCAGGTTCGATTCCAAAGTCTCTAAAGCGCTATTAAATCAAAACAAGAAGATTCAAAGTAAACAAATGGGTACAGCTCCCTTAAGTAAACACTTGATTTGATTCCCACTTGATCGAACTTCGTGTCTTCATGTAATGAAGTGACTTTTTACTTACTCTCTGATATTGTTCGATTAAAAATCCCCAGTTTTCGGGCCAATATTTCGAAGCTCCATGTTCATGAACAACGTGGTCTTTCCTGAAATAAATATATTTTTTGTAGACTAAGATCTTAATTGAAACTTGGAAGCAATTTAAAGGTAATCAACCTTTACTTGTTAGCTTGGCAACATCAAAATTTTTCAGTGATAAACGCTTTCACATCAGACTGCGATCAACTAGCTAAAACACCAGGATTTAGTCTTCTAGGCGTTTTATTTGAGAGTGTTTAGCAAACACTACTGTGCGAATACAAAACGAGACGGTACAACGTGAAAATGATAAGAGTCAACACAGCTGAAAGACCTACGAGAACTATTCGATTCCAGAAAACTTACCAGATTTGATCCTGAGCTACGAAATTACAGCTCGAGCTGCCCTTGCCGAGAACCATTAGTACCTCCTCTCTGTAATCACTTGTCTTAAGAAAATAAGAGAGAGGAAATTTAGTTTAATTGAAGTCTATTCGGCAGCCAATATCGAAGTAACTATGCGGAGTTTGAGAGCGTCTTGTTGCAGTGTCTAAAATCTGTCGTCATGGTAACAGAGAACGTATAATCCCTGGGGATTTCATTGTCTATCTTATAGTTCTTGTCTTCAAAAAGTAATATTTTTTCTTAAACTTGAAGGTTTTCAGAGCAAAGTTTTAAAAATAATGAAGCTGCTTTGTAATATTTTCTTTTGAGAACGTAACTTATATAAATCAGATATTTTACAGGTATATTTTTGCTTACCGTCTCTTTTGTGCTACGTGGCTCACCACTGTTTCTCAATAATCTTTCTATGTTAATTATGGCTGAGAAGCCAGCTAAATTAGCAGCATTATCTCGTTCTGAAGTGAAAACCATTAGCGTCCAACCAATTAGTTTCTGTGCTATCGCTCGGGTTAAATCCAGCTCCAAGTAACACAACTCTAACACGGAGTTACAAACTTCCAAGCTTCACTTCAAAAATGCATAGCAAAATCTTACAAGTGTTAGTTTCTGGTTTTTGGTAGTTTTCGTGTCGAAAACTGTTGGCTTGAAGTGCGAAAAGGGCTCCATACATAAAGGACTCATAACAAAGCAGATTAATTGATAAACGAGCTGTGAAAATGATCGACACATGAGCACATCTCTTAGGTAAGACCTTTTAAATTATTTTCCAAATAATAGTAATATTCCTGGCAAAAAGTCTATCTTACTTTTTGATCATTTTTGGTAATTTGATAAAAGCGTTATACTTATTTAATGTTCCTGCGACCCAAGCAATATTCCAGACTCGACACGTGTTTTGGCTTCTGTCCCAATGATTACCGTACAAAGTTGATAAAGTTTCAACGATTGACGGGAATTTTTTTTTTTAAAACATAGGTCTGGAATTATCGTACTGAGCATTAGGAACTTTAGGCTCTAATAGTCGAATGACCTCGATTATCATGCTCTTTTATTAGAAATAGCTGCTTATAGTTCTCAGTGTCATTGGTCAAGGATATTTATATTCGTTATCTGAAGTGAATCACAGTAATTAATAGAACGGTATTAAAGGACAAGGACACTAAACTGCCTTAATACCATGAGAGATAAGATAATCAAATCGATGAATCAAATCACTTTATTAATGTTAATGGAAAAGAGCCATTTGCAATAACTATTTCCTATCCGTTTGCGATTAAAAACGTCTTAATTCAAGGATGGGTAATTAGGATAATAGACGCACCATCGGCCATGTTAAGTGTACAGTGCACATGGTGTATACGGTAAATGTACACCACAGGGTGTATACGGTAAGTGTGCAGGGTGTATACTATATAGGGCGTATACGGTAAGTGTACACCACAGGGTGTATACGGTAAGTTTGCAGGGTGTACACTATATAGGGTGTATACGGTGAGTGTACACTATAGTTTAGGGTTTGTGCGGTAAGTACATATAGTGCAGGGTGTATACGGTAAGTGCACAGTGCCGCAGGGTGTATACGGTAAGTGTACAATATAGTTTAGGGGGTGTACGGCAAGTGCATAGTTGAGGGTGTATACGGTAAGATACACAGTGCAGGATGTATACGGTAAGTGCACAGTGTAGTGTGGTAACTGTACAGTAGGGGGTGTACATGGTGTAAGGTTATACGGTAGGCTATACGGTAAGTATACACCTCATGCCCGACTCGAGCACCGTGTCATAGTATCACAACCAAGTTTCCTTAAAGGCGGTTCATCAATGGTTACTAATAATAAGTTTTAATTCAAATTTACATTAAAGTACTACAAGGTCACTAAACCCAGTCTTGAAACCATCACATCCCGCCAGAATCAGATACCTTGTAGATACCAGGGACCTATACCTTTGATACCTTTGATTACACTAGTATTATTCAAAAGGCTATCTAGTTATCTCTGCTATGTAATCTAATAGATCGTATTCCCTGCAAAGTGCGATTCGTTCTAAGCGGCAAAATGGCATAGGAAAAATGAAACGAAATAGAGGAGAGAATATACATTGCCAGTATTATGCAAGTCAACTTGGGGGGGGGGGGGGGTATGGGGAAGGCGCTGTTTTACGCGAGCCTTCTCTGTTGTGGGTCCTGAACTTTGGAACAAGATCCCAGTAGACATTAAAAGACTAAAAAAACATTGAAACATTTAAAAAAAAGCATCAAAACCTTACTTGTTCGTGATGCATTTGAAAAGATCTGAAAATATGAAACATTTATACTGCATACAGCGCCATTGAACTGCTGGAAATGGCGCTATATTAATATATAATATTATTATTATTATTACATTTATAGTATCAAAATTGACATGATACCCTGGAAAAAATTATCTTTTCAATTTTGGGTCACAACCTCCACTTTAATTCCTCTAAATTTAAGTATTAAATTGAGTCTGTGTCAGTGACATCTTTTATCATCATGTGCTTGGTCCCGCTTTGAGTGATTAACAAACCGATCATCCACAATATACACCTCTTTAACTTGGGCGTAATGTTTTCTCATTTCAGAGAACGTGTCTTTCCCTAGAGTATCATTTCTTTGTTTTTTTCGGTTGCGCATGAGAAGACACATGAATATGGATACAACTCAAACAAAGAATCTTATTCTCAAGAGAATGACACGTGGTCTGAAATGGGAAAACATTACGCCCAAGGTAAATTGCAATTGGTCTAACAGGCCAACATATTTGAGAGTTATCATTACTGGTATCACCGGCAAAATCATTTTGGTTTGATATAAAGTGTGTTTTGGTTGCGAGGACCTATTGATCCATTATCTAAGAATCACGATGAAAAACGTTTCGACAATCCATAAAATGATTCACATGCTTCAGTCTGATGTGGCTCAGTAGGCTATCGAACCTTAGATAACAGCGTTCGTGCGAAGAAGCACCAATATAAAGAAAGTTTTAATTAGCACAAGAAGAATTTAATAATGTTTTGTTAATAGCACAGTAGGCACTCCAAGACACTGCCAAGATAGTTTGTTCGTGATCAGATTACCTAAGTGTAACTGTCTAATTTGTGTGCTCATTTTGGTACTTGTACGTGTCCCGGGTCAGTAATCCAATTAGTTTTCACATGCTTTGATCTTAAAATGTCAAAACAATCACGAGTACCTTAATCGGTTTAATCAAAGCTCTCGTACTATGTTGTATGGTGTCTTGTTTGATCTTGTGTTATTATAGACTTTTATATGACGTAACGAAACAGTTCCAAAGTAATTCTTAACTCTTCCTCACTGACAGATGATGGGATGGACGGTCATTCTTTAGAAAACAAAACCAATGCTTCCTGGTTTGTCTCTACGAACAATAGATCCGACCTACTTGGTTTGCCTGCTATCTTGAACACCAGCACCAATGCAAGCACAGAATCGCTTGGATGGTACGAAAGGAATTATTACGGCTATGGTACTGTTATGTTTGTTATTCTTACACTCGGGTTTCTTGGAAACGTATTGACGATTATTGTGTTTCTACAAAAAGAGCAGCGATCTAAAGTCATTGCACCGTTTGTGATAAACCTGGCTGTTGCAGATCTTTTTATTGTTGTGTTTGGATACCCCATCGCCATTACCGCCAATTTGTCTGGCATGAAACTTGCCGTAGGAGAATCCAGATGTGTATGGTCGGCATTTGTGAACGGTGCAATTGGGATTGCATCTATTGCAATGTTAACTGAAATAAGTGTATTAATGTGTTACATAATAACTTCTGTGAAACCAGTGGTCACTAAGACCAAATTCCTCTCAAAAAAGTTCACAGCGTCTGTCTTAGTTGGCGCGTGGATCTATGGGATTTTGTCGATGAGTCCTCCATTGCTTGGCTGGAGTCGATTCACTCCAGGTTCGGCGGGGATTAGTTGTGGACCTGAGTGGGGATCAAATACTATCAAGGCATTAATATACAGCATTGGATTGATAATTGTAGGGTTCTTTTTACCCATGATAATAATCCTGGTCAGCTACTACAGAATCTACAGGTAAGGAACGTACTGATTCTCCAAACATTTTTGCATGGGTTGCACGATTTTTGCTTAAAGGGCTGTTCTCCTGCATCCTTCACATGTTCACAAAATATTTGACTCTCTATGGTAATTTATCCAACATTTGAACATTTCAATTTGTGAGACCACCAAAGATTAGACTATAGTATTGATAGTAGTATTGGTTTTTTTGTTGGCTGATAATCAAATCCCTGCAGTCCATATCCATAACACTGAGATGTAGTGCGTGCGATTACCTTTTCAAATCAGTGTTCAGCCTCTATTCAGTTCAGTATAGGGAAGCAAGGGTGGCGTAGTGCGTAAGTTCTCGCCTCTCACCGCTATGGTCCCGGGTTCGATCCCCGGACTCGGCACCTTAAGTGAGTTGAGTTTGTTGGTTCTCTCCTGTGCTTCGAGGGTTTTTCTCCGGGTTCTCCGGTTTTCCTCCCTCCGTAAAAACCAACCCTAATTTGATCTGAGCTGTGCTCCGTGGTCAGACACGAGTCGTATGGCGGCTGCCGAAGGCGCCTTCGTATGCCTTCGACTTGACCACATTGAGCTGCGTCCTTCGTAATTCAGCTCTTCAGCTGCAAGCAAGGATGATTAGCCCCTCCAATTTATTTATTTATTTATAGTTTTATTCCATTCAACAAAGTTTTTTCATTTTGTGTGACCTGAAAGCGCACGATAGTGAACAAAGTAAAGCGCGCGTTTAAATTATCTTTTCATACATTTATTTCAGTTTTGCTAAACTTAATCATGATATCTGTTCGATTATTATGAAAAAAGTGGGAAAAACCTTAGCTAGTTTAGTTTTCTTCATCTATACACGCATCAAGCATTCCGCGCTACTGCTCTAAGCGCATGCTCAGGGGATTAAAAAGTGAGATAATATTTTGTAAAACATGTTATATTTTAGTTGTATTTTTCTTGCCAAACACAATTTTCATTAAATATTCAAGATCACGTACCGTTAAGCGAATTTTGAGTCAAATATATCAAAAAATTGCATATTTTACAAAATATTATCCCACTTTTTAATCCCCTGAGCATGCGCTTAGAGCAGTAGCGCGGAATGCTTGATGCGTATATACTAGTGCCAGCACAACTGCTCTATAAGCCATTGAGCAGATCAGTTCTGTTTCCTCGGACGTGACATTCTCTTGAGTATCATTTTCATCTCGGTTATCCTATGAGATGCCTCTCAGGAATCCTTTAATTCGGATATACATAGTATACAGCTATTTCAAGAAAAAGGTTGAAAAGGCGATTGGCAATCGGCAGTTAATTGGTGATTGGTGAGATAAAATAACCAAGTAAAACGAGACCTCTTCAATTGAAAATTCACAAGATGAACGAGCCATATCACTCGCCATCTAAGGTCTGAACGATGCAGGCATTGGTCCGGGGGGGGGCTACTTCGGGTCGTTTCATACGGGGATGCTCCGCCCGGACTCTCGACCCCTTACCCTTTTCTATACCAAATTTCAGCAAAAAGGTACCCCTTTTTTATACCTTTTTGGTTAGGTATGAATATGAAAAAAATATCATTGTTCCACAGCTCCTTTCGGTCGTCGTGCAATCACCACTCGCCGGCTGTTCGCCCATTCAAACTTTTTTGGGGGAGGTCGCGCCAGTTATTGGAAAACATAACGGGAATTTGAAAAGCCTGTCGCTTATGAGACTGTTCGTTCAAAGATAGTCGACTGTATCAGTTCGTTTCCACAAGTCTTCTGATATAAGAAAATACGCACACAAATCGTCATCTCTTTCCTTATTGGGTAATAGCAAACCGTGTAACGTGTCGTGCCTCGTGCAGTGGTGGCTCGTGTTCCTACTCACTATGAAACACTATTTATAAAAGGATCGGGTTTCATCGCAAGAAACTTAATTTAAAAAGGTGAATTCATATCATACAAACATTTGCACGCAAACTATCGCTTGCCCTAAGGGTTTGGGCTGTTATTTGATGAACTGCAGTCGTTCGTGCCGTGATAACCAACTGAAGACAATATTTTTAGATATTGGTATCTCTGGTGTCACTCCTGGTGTACCATGTAAACTGGACTACCTCCACGTGGGCGGGTTATTTTAAGGAGTATCTTGTAATTGCGATAAGCCAGATTTGACTTTGGAGATGAAATACTAACGCGATTCGCGTACGTAATGCCTGCGGCGTTTTCAAGAGGTCCTCAAGAGGTACTCTTGTTCCTGCCTCTTGATTCTTGGGTTCTGCAATTCTCATCCTTGTTTTCGAGGGGCTAATGCCCTTGAAAATGTCAGTAAAGCATGCAAATACTCAGTTCTAAAACGGTAGAGTCATTCTTGTCTATTCCACCACGAACGCAGTCCAAAACTACTTCTCCGTTAGTAATTATCAGATAATCATCAGTTTTAATGATCGACACAGAACCGCTACCCTGGGGTTCAGAGGTTAGGTCTGGCGCGATATAGAACGTCTGGAGCTCAGGGTACATGATTACGCTAGCATCCTAGCACAAATACTTCAAATAACCTGCTTTAAACATTGAAAATATTTGAAAAGAAGAGTAAAAATGTTTGGAGTTACCTGGTGAATAACGTACGTGAAATCTTGCGGTGTCTTTGGTTCTAAAAAAATAACCTGATATGTTTGAATGCTGGTCTCAATCTGTCAGTCCAGATACCTACTATCACCTGTCATTTCAGATAGAGAACACGGAAAATGTTATCGTATTATCCTCGGTTAAGCCCCCAGGGAGCTTATTTTTTCATGCACGTTTGAGGGGTAGGGTTATTAGAGAGGGGGGGGCCTTATGGATTTAGCGAAACGAGCAGTACTATGTACATTATCAGGACGATATGATGTTACTTGAGTGATATGTACCTTCGATGTTTGATCGGGAAATGTGTCGCAGCCGACAGGCTAATTTTAAAGAAATTGTTGTTAAAAAACGTCATGACGTAACTCTGATTGTAATGAAGTGTATATTAAGTGGAACTTGAATATATTTCCAGACTTAACATAACAAGTATAATATATTTGAAATTAGCTTCTCGGCAGCGACGCATTTTCACCACAAACAAAACCCTGTCGAGCCACCTTAATATATATTTTTCCCTCCAACACAGATTTCTATCTCAGAACCACGTGCCAGTCAACCTTAAACTCTTACAGAGCAGATATCATAAATCCCAGATGAAGATAGTGCACATGATTATTATGACTGTAGTAGCATTCGTCATTAGTTGGTCTCCATACTGCGCTGTTAGCATAGGTGCTATGTTCCGCAGAGGTCACGTCTTGGCTCACGGTGAGGCCGAACTCCCAGAACTTTTAGCCAAATCTTCAGTGATGTATAATCCAATAATATACATGTCTATGAGTAAGAATTATAGAAAAACTTTAAAGAGGACGATACTTGGGTGCAGTAGAAGTTTGATGTGGCCTTTTGCAACCTGCGGTAATAATAATAACAATAACAATAGCATACCAGGAAGCTCTCATCGTCGGAGTGTTTTTCAAAGAGGTCCTGCAAAAGTCACTTGCTGAAAGAGATCGAGAAGAATTCCGTGTGTGACTTAATGTGAAAAACTGACGGTGCAGAGGTGGCGTGACCGTGACTGTGACTCTGGCTCGTAAACCAGCATTTTCATTGGATGAGCAATATTTTCGTGCTCTGTGATTGGTTTATTGGATGTGTACATAGTAAATTCCATGTCGTGACTGTGAGGCAGAAATCCCGAGCATTTTCATCAGTGGATGAGAAATGATGACAAGGGTTCGCGCACTGTGATGGTTCATTGGACGTGCAGTAAATTCTGTACCGTGACGGTGTAGCAGCTTTTTCATTGGATGAGTAATGATCTCGCGTTTTGTGATTGGTTCATTGCATGTGCAGTAAAGTTATTTTTCCCGTGACCGTGCCGTGAGCCGTAGCGTTTCACAGTCATACGAAATTTATTCCATAACAATAGCAGATATCAGAGTTTGTACATTTACTGTATTGTTAAGCCAAATGCCTCGACTTGAAACTAATGTTAGAAGCAGGTTAGAAGGGAAGAGACCATTTCACGGTTGTCGTCGATCAACCTCATCCTCGATAGCATGTAATTTATTCTTTAGAATTTGACTTAAGCCCGTGGAATTTTTAAGTGTTTCAATAGCGCTTTCCACGGATGACGTCAGAATGATGCATTATGGGATTGAAATGCAGACAAGCCGAGCCCAAAACACATGCTAATATGCTGCAACAATGTTCTGTTGTCTTGTTGTTTCTAATTCTTGATTCCCCTTATTACCCTTGACACCACTTCTACCAGAATCCTTTTCGTAGTTCCTTTTGTTGGCCTAGTTAACACCATTATCTTGCGACTTCCAAAGGAGTTAAAACATTTGAATAAGAAAAATAATTCGCAGAGGATTCTAGTGGTACTGGTATCAAGACGTAATAAGGGGAATGGTGAATTGGTGGAAAAACTGATTTTTCGACTAATATTGATCTTCTTTTCCTTGTAACCGAAGCCTTATTATAAAGTTTGTCCGCATTTCGATCCCACAAGGCTTTGCGATATATCTATTTATAGTAACCGTGAAAAATGCTATTGTTTGATAATGTGTACATTCCTTAAATTACCGTGAGCTGTAGTCAAATTCTAAAGAATATATTACGAGGCTGAGGTTGATCGACGACAATAATTGTAAAATGGTCTATTGACGGTGTAACTCTGATGTCTGCTATTCGTTACCAAAAGCATTCAGCTCAATAAAAATCAATAAAATTGTCTTAATTTATTACTGTACGTGTGATCTATTTGTCAATTCTGTACAGTATCTCAAAAGCAATCTATTCCGTTGCAACTTCTCCCCTCCCCTCCCCACCCCCCATAAATGCTAGTACTACCTAAACCATTTCTTGCTTGAATCAAACAGGGTACGAAAAGGGCTGAAAAATTCTCTGACACAGGTGATTCAAACTTTTGTTCAAATCGCCCAAAAAATTGAATATAAACGATTCCCCATTGTCCCTGTAGTATGGTGTCGAGATTCCAATCTGGGACTCCTGTGGTTTGTAGCGTGACGAGCGTTTGTCACGCCACAAGACTAAAACTGTGGACAAGTGTGCTTACCCGTTCACTTGAAGCAATGTGATCTCAAGCTCAAAAACTGCATATTTCTCAAGGTAAATTCACCCAGGGAATTCTCTCTTACATTATAAGTTGCTTGGAAGCTCAATAAGACCTTTGTATGTTGTTTTTTCTATGGATTGAATTACAAACATTACGTGATTATCAGTGATCGACAAGCAACCAAGATAAGTGATACAACATGCATGAAAGTCTTGTTAAGTTTACTATTATCATTATTTTACGTCCTTTTATCTTAGCTTGAAAATTATAATCTTTAGAATATGAGCTTGTATCAGGCATGAGGTTGGATCTGTACAGCACCTGAAATGATTCTCGACCTCAAACCCGAAATGAACTTTCTATCCTTGCCATTCACGGATAGTATGTTTTATGTAAGTTTTTAATGTGAATTGTTTTTCAATTTTATAAGTAAACAAGCTCAGAGTTCCACATTTTTTCACTAAAAGGCACTAGCAACTAACTCTGCAAACAATTAACCACAAAAACCGAGTTTGGGCTACCTGTGGTTTTCTGAGGTCACAGTTATAAAATTATGCAAATGCGATTAGCATTTCATGTTTTCCATGTGTGAGAAGATTTTAATTTTTTCCCCCTACTATATCCTGTCCAGGAAGAATAAGCTTGACTAATATATGTTTATACAGTGGCAAATAAACTGCTATACTGTTATTCATTTGATTATTCATCCATCCATCAATCCACCTATCAATCTCATCCCTCCCTCCCTCCCTCCCTCCCTCCCTCCCTCCCTCCACTCTCCCTCCCTCCCTCCCTCCCTCCATCCACGCTCCTGCCAGTAGCTTCCTTTCAGCTTTCACTACTACCAATCATACGAGTATCTTGCGATAACTCTACACACAGTTGTAACCTTTTCCTTTGTTGCTGTTTCTGTACGTACATGCTTTTACGAGACTGAGGGTTGTTAACCCTGTGCTCAACCCCCTAACCTGGAGGACCGGTTGACCGTGTTTCGTCCGGCCCCTACCCTTTGACCTGTCTGGCTTGGGTGACCCTACCAGGAAGCTAAGTTCCCGCCAACATAGCTCTATGGGTCAGAGGCACACAAGCGGCCTCCAACCACGAAAAGGTGGCGATCCTCCCGGTCCAACCAACCAACCATCCATCCATCCATCCATCCATCCATCCATCCATCCATCCATCCATCCATCCATCCATCCATCCATCCATCCATCCATCCATCCATCCATCCATCCATCCATCCATCCATCCATCCATCCATCCATCCATCCATCCATCCATCCATCCATCCATCCATCCATCCATCCATCCATCCATCCATCCATCCATCCATCCATCCATCCATCCATCCATCCATCCATCCATCCATCCATCCATCCATCCATCCATCCATCCATCCATCCATCCATCCATCCATCCATCCATCCATCCATCCATCCATCCATCCATCCATCCATCCATCCATCCATCCATCCATCCATCCATCCATCCATCCATCCATCCATCCATCCATCCATCCATCCATCCATCCATCCATCCATCCATCCATCCATCCATCCATCCATCCATCCATCCATCCATCCATCCATCCATCCATCCATCCATCCATCCATCCATCCATCCATCCATCCATCCATCCATCCATCCATCCATCCATCCATCCATCCATCCATCCATCCATCCATCCATCCATCCATCCATCCATCCATCCATCCATCCATCCATCCATCCATCCATCCATCCATCCATCCATCCATCCATCCATCCATCCATCCATCCATCCATCCATCCATCCATCCATCCATCCATCCATCCATCCATCCATCCATCCATCCATCCATCCATCCATCCATCCATCCATCCATCCATCCATCCATCCATCCATCCATCCATCCATCCATCCATCCATCCATCCATCCATCCATCCATCCATCCATCCATCCATCCATCCATCCATCCATCCATCCATCCATCCATCCATCCATCCATCCATCCATCCATCCATCCATCCATCCATCCATCCATCCATCCATCCATCCATCCATCCATCCATCCATCCATCCATCCATCCATCCATCCATCCATCCATCCATCCATCCATCCATCCATCCATCCATCCATCCATCCATCCATCCATCCATCCATCCATCCATCCATCCATCCATCCATCCATCCATCCATCCATCCATCCATCCATCCATCCATCCATCCATCCATCCATCCATCCATCCATCCATCCATCCATCCATCCATCCATCCATCCATCCATCCATCCATCCATCCATCCATCCATCCATCCACTTACCATTAAGGTATCAGGATACGTTTGAGGCCTTCGAGATTACTTTTCAATATTATTGTATAAAAGTATACATTTTCTGAAAGCTAAATAAACGTAGTTTTTAAAAATGAATTTGGAATTTTCTGTTTCGCGACACAAAAAAGCTATTGGCTTTCTCCGCAGTTTTTGAGTGACCAAAATATCGTTTTAAAAACATTCTAGCTCTTTCGGATTACATTGGATCGAACTGAAACTTTGGATTATGATAAATGACAATACGATCTAAAATACAGTGTCTCAGATTTTTGAAATGGTTTTTCATTCAAAAGATATTGTCTATTTTGCAATCATAACCACCGATTTTTCAAACTTCCGGATTTAACGCGTCATTGCGCATGATCTAAAAAAGATATCAAACATCTGAGACACTGTTTTAAAGCTCATTATCCACAGAGTATGCTAATGTAATTTTGATCGACATAGAGGAAATTCTGATCCTGCGGGAAGTCGTCGAATGAAGTAGAGGTAGAATTTCACTTTGAACCCAATAACGTTTTTTGTGTTCCAAAACAGACAATTATAAATAGATATTCGAAAACTACATTTATTTAGCTTTCAGAAAATGTATACTCTTATGGCAAAATATTGTAAAGCCCGTGCGAAACTTAAAGTAGCGCGTATAGGGGTCCTAATCATATCCTGATATCTTAACTTATTCAAAAGTTAGTATGTTATGGCCAAAAAGTTAGTTCCTGGTATAACTCGTACTTTTAAATCCATGTATGCATGTACACCAGCTCTTAATCACTCTAATTTGAACAGGGCAATGGCTTCATCCAAACCAATAAAGCTGGTGATCTGTGGTGGAGGGAATGCTGCTCATGCCTGGGCTGGTATAGCTTCATCTCAACCAGACACTGATGTATGTGTTCTAACTTTGTCGCAAGACAAAGCAGAGAGATGGTGTAACTCTCTCAAAGAACATGACTTCACTGTCAACCTGTACAGAAAAGGAGAGTGCTACAAGAAGCTTAAGACCAAACCAAGACTGGTTACCAAGCAACCAGAGGAAGTGATTCCAGGATGTGACGTCATTGGTTTCGTAATCGCTGCTGTTGCGCATGAGCAGTACCTAGAGGCAATCAAACCGCACCTTGAACCAGGCATGATTCTTGTTGCTCTGCCAGGACAAGCCGGGTTTGAATTTCAAGTTCGTCAAGTTCTCGGCAAAGTTTTCAAGGAGATCACCATTTTCAATTTCATTTCGTTGCCATGGGCAACCCGAATTGATGAGTTCGGCAAGTCCTGTGATGTGAGAGGAACCAAGTCAAGTTTAGCTGGTGCTATCCAAAAAAGCTTGATGGATATACCAAGGGATCCCTGTTCCATAGTGCAAAGTCTGTTTGGAGATTACCCTGTGCTGAAGGTAAAGGGGCATCTTTTAGGAGCATCACTCATGTCAGTTGGTCCCTACATGCACTTATCTATCTTGTATGACTGCTGGTCAACTTGGGATGGACAGCCACTAGATGAGCTGCCTCCGCCATTTTACCTATCGATCAGTGAAAAAGCAGCTCAATTAATGAGTGATATGTCTGATGAAGTTATGGCTATTGCTGAGGCTGTTGCTGAACAGAGTCCAGAGACGGACATGTCTGAGGTAGAGCATATCCATGACTGGTACAAGCGGTGCTATGATACGGATATAGTCGATAAGTCTACCCTTTATACATGTATTAAGACCAATGATGCATACAAAGGATTGACTCAACCCATGGTTAAAACAGCAGAAGGCACGTTTGTACCAGATTTCAATTATAGATATTTCACTGAGGAAATTCCTTATGGTATCATAGTAATGAGAGGTATTGCTGAGGTAGTGGGTGTGGCCACACCCCATATTGATAAAGTAATCACGTGGGCACAGAAGGTAATAAACAAGGAATATCTTGTGGATGGGAAGATCCAAGGAAAAGATGTGAAGGAGACACGAGCACCTCAGAGATATGGATTCACTACTCTGAAGGACCTTGTAGGATATTAATGTGATATGATGTTTGGACCAATGGGAATCATTCTACTTGGACATGCATAAAAACCTGTAAAATATGTTAAAACAGAGGAGATTCCCCCCCCCTCCCCCCTCGGAAACGTTATCGAGACATGCCTTACACTGCACCCTATTATACATTAAACTCGATTCATAATAAATCATTCTTCTATTTAGCAATATTGATGTTTTAGTTTTCTCCATCTTTCTGCACACAAAGGTTGATGGGTCCAGCCAGGAGTGTCAAGTGCAAATTACATTATATATGATGGTGTATGCCTAGAACACACAGAACTGACCGGGCCAGGGTATTGGGGTATGTTAGTATCAGGGCATTTTTAACCCCGATATTCGGTATCTCTGACGATATCTATGAGTATAGATAAATATCTTATGTTCGTAATCTTTGGATTATTGACTTGACTGATTATTATCTGACATCCGGTTAAAGAAAACTTGTGTAATTGGAGGTAACGTCAAATGTGAAAACAAAGAATAATGGTATCATATAATGGAAACTATTGGGTATATTAGTATCTCAACACCCAACCCTTCCCCACCCCTTCCCTGGCTGGGTATGATTTCGCGGAGGCGTGGGAATAAAAATTTAACTTGGATGACGTAGGGGAGTAGCTAAGAGAAGGACCCATGGAGTCCCCATTTTTGATGGTAGTTCTAATCAGCGGTTGTATAGATAAGTAGTCACCTCGACTGGGGGGTGCATGTTTTAACTTGTTCGTTGCTTTCCTCTTTGGTTGGCCAGTTTTAAAGGACACCCCCAGCTGTACGAAGTCCACGCTACAATCTGTCATGCAATAACTTCAGGCAACTTAACCATGTTCTTAAAACGGAAGGAGATATTCTCACCACGCTGCTGACCAAAAACCAATCAAAACCATGGGCTATATAGTCTATGCTTTTTACTCAAAAAATCCTAAAATGATACAATTTTGACGAAATCCAGTGGATGAAAAAAGGTGTGAAAAAGGCCTAATTTGATCAAAACCATGGCCTATAGCCTATGCTTTTCGCTCAAAAACCATCAAAAATAATAGAATTTTGAAAATATAAACAAAATGGAGTAAATGAAAAAAGGTGTGAAAAAGCCCTTAATTGATCAAAACCATGGGCTATAGGCTATGCTTTTTGCTCAAAAACACCCTAAAATGATAGAATTTTGAAAATATAAACAAAATAGAGTGGATGAAAAAAGGTGTGAAAAAGGCCTTAATTGATCAAAACCATGGGCTATAGGCTATGCTTTTTGCTCAAAAACACCCTAAAATGATAGACTTTTGACGAAATGGAGTGAATGAAAAAAGGTGTGAAAAAGGCCTAAATTGATCAAAACCATGGGCTATAGCCTATGCTTTTTGCTCAAAAACACCCTAAAATCATAGAATTTTGAAAATATAAACAAAATAGAGTGGATGAAAAAAGGTGTGAAAAAGCCCTTAATTGATCAAAACCGTGCGCTATAGCCTATGCTTTTTGCTCAAAAACACCCTAAAATCATAGAATTTTGAAAATATAAACAAAATAGAGTGGATGAAAAAAGGTGTGAAAAAAGCCTTAATTGATCAAAACCATGGGCTATAGGCTATGCTTTTTGCTCAAAAACACCCTAAAATGATAAAATTTGGAAAATATACACGAAATTGAGTGAATGAAAAGAGATGGAAAAAAGGTCAAAATTGATCAATACCATGGGCTATAGCCTATGCTTTTCGCTCAAAAACACCCTAAAATGATAGAATTTTGAAAATATAAACAAAATAGAGTGGATGAAAAAAGGTGTGAAAAAGGCCTTAATTGATCAAAACCATGGGCTATAGGCTATGCTTTTTGCTCAAAAACACCCTAAAATGATAGACTTTTGACGAAATGGAGTGAATGAAAAAAGGTGTGAAAAAGGCCTAAATTGATCAAAACCATGGGCTATAGCCTATGCTTTTTGCTCAAAAACACCCTAAAATCATAGAATTTTGAAAATATAAACAAAATAGAGTGGATGAAAAAAGGTGTGAAAAAGCCCTTAATTGATCAAAACCGTGCGCTATAGCCTATGCTTTTTGCTCAAAAACACCCTAAAATCATAGAATTTTGAAAATATAAACAAAATAGAGTGGATGAAAAAAGGTGTGAAAAAAGCCTTAATTGATCAAAACCATGGGCTATAGGCTATGCTTTTTGCTCAAAAACACCCTAAAATGATAAAATTTGGAAAATATACACGAAATTGAGTGAATGAAAAGAGATGGAAAAAAGGTCAAAATTGATCAATACCATGGGCTATAGCCTATGCTTTTTGCTCAAAAACACCCTAAAATGATAGAATTTTGAAAATATAAACAAAATGCAGTGGATGAAAAGACGTGTGAAAACGGCCTAAATTCATCAATACCATGGGCTATAGTCTATGCTTTTTGCTCAAAAAACACCCTAAAATGATAGAAGTTTGAAAATATACACAAAATGCAGTGGATGAAAAAAAGGCGTGAAAAAAGGTAAAAATTCATCAAAACCATGGGCTATAGCCTATGCTTTTTGCTCAAAAACACCCTAAAATGATACAATTTTGAAAATATATGCGCAATTGATTGGATGAGAAAAGATGGAAAAAAGGTCAAAATTGATCAAAACCATGGCCTATAGCCTATGCTTTTTGCTGAAAAAACACCCAAAAATGATAGACTTTTGACGAAATGGAGTGAATGAAAAAAGATGTGAAAAAGGCCTAAATTGATCAAAACCGTGGGCTATAGCCTATGCTTTTTGCTCAAAAACACCCTAAAATTATAAAATTTGGAAAATATACACGAAATTGAGTGAATGAAAAGAGATGGAAAAAAGGTCAAAATCGATCAAAACCATGGGCTATAGCCTATGCTTTTTGGCCAAAAACACCCTAAAATGATACAATTTTGAAAATATACACAAAATGCAGTGGATAAAAAAGGGCGTGAAAAAAGGTCAAAATTGATCAAAACCATGGCCTATAGCCTATGCTTTTTGCTCAAAAAACACCCTAAAATGATAAAATTTTGACGAAATGGAGTGAATGAAAAAAGGTGTGAAAAAGGACCTAAATTGGTCAAAACTATGGGCTATAGGCTATGCTTTTTGCTCAAAAACACCCTAAAATGATAAAATTTTGAAAATATACACGAAATTGAGTGAATGAAAAGAGATGGAAAAAAGGTCAAAA
This sequence comes from Anthopleura xanthogrammica, assembly GCA_964019055.1. NCBI lineage: Eukaryota > Metazoa > Cnidaria > Anthozoa > Actiniaria > Actiniidae > Anthopleura > Anthopleura xanthogrammica. Next base: position 19,687,828 of record OZ025207.1, on the reverse strand, counting down.
TTGATCAAAACCATGGCCTATAGCCTATGCTTTTTGGCCAAAAACACCCTAAAATGATACAATTTTGAAAATATACACGAAATGCAGTGGATGAAAAAAGGTCAAAATTGATCAAAACTATGGGCTATAGCCTATGCTTTTTGCTCAAAAACACCCTAAAATGATAGACTTTTGACGAAATGGAGTGAATGAAAAAAGGTGTGAAAAAGGCCTAAATTGATCAAAACCGTGGGCTATAGCCTATGCTTTTTGCTCAAAAACACCCTAAAATGATAGAATTTTGAAAATACACACAAATTGCAGTGGATGAAAAAAGATGGAAAAAAGGTCAAAATTGATCAAAACCATGGGCTATAGCCTATGCTTTTTGCTCAAAAACACTCTAAAATGATAGACTTTTGACAAAATGGAGTGAATGAAAAAAGATGTGAAAAAGGCCTAAATTGATCAAAACCGTGGGCTATAGCCTATGCTTTTTGCTCAAAAACACTCTAAAATGATAAAATTTTGACGAAATGGAGTGAATGAAAAAAGATGTGAAAAAGGCCTAAATTGATCAAAACCGTGGGCTATAGCCTATGCTTTTTGCTCAAAAACACCCTAAAATGATAGACTTTTGACGAAATGGAGTGAATGAAAAAAGGTGTGAAAAAGGACCTAAATTGGTCAAAACTATGGGCTATAGGCTATGCTTTTTGCTCAAAAACACCCTAAAATGATAAAATTTTGAAAATATACACGAAATTGAGTGAATAAAAAAAGGTGGAAAAAACGTCAAAATTGATCAAAACCATGGCCTATAGCCTATGCTTTTTGCTCAAAAACACCCTAAAATGATAGACTTTTGACGAAATGGAGTGAATGAAAAAAGGTGTGAAAACGGCCTAAATTGATCAAAACCGTGGGCTATAGGCTATGCTTTTTGCTCAAAAACACCCTAAAATGATACAATTTTGACGAAATGGAGTGAATGAAAAAAGGTGTGAAAAAGGCTTAAATTGATCAAAACCGTGGGCTATAGCCTATGCTTTTTGGTCAAAAACACCCTAAAATGATAGAATTTTGAAAATATACACAAAATGCAGTGGATGAAAAAAGGTGTGAAAAAGGTCAGAATTCATCAAAACCATGGCCTATAGACTATGCTTTTTGCTCAAAAACACCCGAAAATGATAGACTTTTGACAAAATGGAGTGAATAAAAAAAGATGTGAAAAAGGCCTAAATTGATCAAAACCGTGGGCTATAGCCTATGCTTTTTGCTCAAAAACACTCTAAAATGATAAAATTTTGACGAAATGGAGTGAATGAAAAAAGATGTGAAAAAGGCCTAAATTGATCAAAACCGTGGGCTATAGCCTATGCTTTTTGCTCAAAAACACCCTAAAATGATAGAATTTTGAAAATATACACAAAATGCAGTGGATGAAAAAAGGTGTGAAAAAGGACCTAAATTGGTCAAAACTATGGGCTATAGGCTATGCTTTTTGCTCAAAAAGACCCTAAAATGATAGACTTTTGACGAAATGGAGTGAATGAAAAAAGGTGTGAAAAAGGACCTAAATTGGTCAAAACTATGGGCTATAGGCTATGCTTTTTGCTCAAAAACACCCTAAAATGATAAAATTTTGAAAATATACACGAAATTGAGTGAATGAAAAAAGGTGGAAAAAACATCAAAATTGATCAAAACCATGGCCTATAGCCTATGCTTTTTGCTCAAAAACACCCTAAAATGATAGACTTTTGACGAAATGGAGTGAATGAAAAAAGGTGTGAAAAAGGCCTAAATTGATCAAAACCGTGGGCTATAGCCTATGCTTTTTGCTCAAAAACACCCTAAAATGATAGAATTTTGAAAATATACACAAAATGCAGTGGATAAAAAAAGGTGTGAAAAAGGACCTAAATTGGTCAAAACTATGGGCTATAGGCTATGCTTTTTGCTCAAAAACACCCTAAAATGATAAAATTTTGACGAAATGGAGTGAATGAAAAAAGGTGTGAAAAAGGCCTAAATTGATCAAAACCGTGGGCTATAGCCTATGCTTTTCGCTCAAAAACACCCTAAAATGATAGAATTTTGAAAATATACACGAAATGCAGTGGATGAAAAAAGGTCAAAATTGATCAAAACCATGGCCTATAGCCTATGCTTTTTGCTCAAAAACACCCTAAAATGAGACTTTTGACGAAATGGAGTGAATGAAAAAAGGTGTGAAAAAGGCCTAAATTGATCAAAACCGTGGGCTATAGCCTATGCTTTTTGCTCAAAAACACCCTAAAATGATAGAATTTTGAAAATATACACGTAATTGAGTGAATGAGAAAGGATGGAAAAAAGGTCAAAATTGATCAAAACCATGGGCTATAGCCTATGCTTTTCGCTCAAAAACACCCTAAAATGATAGAATTTTGAAAATATAAACAAAATAGAGTGGATGAAAAAAGGTGTGAAAAAGGCCTTAATTGATCAAAACCATGGGCTATAGGCTATGCTTTTTGCTCAAAAAGACCCTAAAATGATAGACTTTTGACGAAATGGAGTGAATGAAAAAAGGTGTGAAAAAGGACCTAAATTGGTCAAAACTATGGGCTATAGGCTATGCTTTTTGCTCAAAAACACCCTAAAATGATAAAATTTTGAAAATATACACGAAATTGAGTGAATGAAAAAAGGTGGAAAAAACGTCAAAATTGATCAAAACCATGGCCTATAGCCTATGCTTTTTGCTCAAAAACACCCTAAAATGATAGACTTTTGACGAAATGGAGTGAATGAAAAAAGGTGTGAAAACGGCCTAAATTGATCAAAACCGTGGGCTATAGCCTATGATTTTTGCTCAAAAACACCCTAAAATGATAGAATTTTGAAAATATACACAAAATGCAGTGGATGAAAAAAGGTGTGAAAAAGGACCTAAATTGGTCAAAACTATGGGCTATAGGCTATGCTTTTTGCTCAAAAACACCCTAAAATGATACAATTTTGACGAAATGGAGTGAATGAAAAAAGGTGTGAAAAAGGCTTAAATTGATCAAAACCGTGGGCTATAGCCTATGCTTTTTGGTCAAAAACACCCTAAAATGATAAAATTTTGAAAATATACACGAAATTGAGTGAATGAAAAAAGATGGAAAAAAGGTCAGAATTCATCAAAACCATGGCCTATAGCCTATGCTTTTTGCTCAAAAACACCCGAAAATGATAGACTTTTGACAAAATGGAGTGAATAAAAAAAGATGTGAAAAAGGCCTAAATTGATCAAAACCGTGGGCTATAGCCTATGCTTTTTGCTCAAAAACACTCTAAAATGATAAAATTTTGACGAAATGGAGTGAATGAAAAAAGATGTGAAAAAGGCCTAAATTGATCAAAACCGTGGGCTATAGCCTATGCTTTTTGCTCAAAAACACCCTAAAATGATAGAATTTTGAAAATATACACAAAATGCAGTGGATGAAAAAAGGTGTGAAAAAGGACCTAAATTGGTCAAAACTATGGGCTATAGGCTATGCTTTTTGCTCAAAAAGACCCTAAAATGATAGACTTTTGACGAAATGGAGTGAATGAAAAAAGGTGTGAAAAAGGACCTAAATTGGTCAAAACTATGGGCTATAGGCTATGCTTTTTGCTCAAAAACACCCTAAAATGATAAAATTTTGAAAATATACACGAAATTGAGTGAATGAAAAAAGGTGGAAAAAACATCAAAATTGATCAAAACCATGGCCTATAGCCTATGCTTTTTGCTCAAAAACACCCTAAAATGATAGACTTTTGACGAAATGGAGTGAATGAAAAAAGGTGTGAAAACGGCCTAAATTGATCAAAACCGTGGGCTATAGCCTATGATTTTTGCTCAAAAACACCCTAAAATGATAGAATTTTGAAAATATACACAAAATGCAGTGGATGAAAAAAGGTGTGAAAAAGGACCTAAATTGGTCAAAACTATGGGCTATAGGCTATGCTTTTTGCTCAAAAACACCCTAAAATGATACAATTTTGACGAAATGGAGTGAATGAAAAAAGGTGTGAAAAAGGCTTAAATTGATCAAAACCGTGGGCTATAGCCTATGCTTTTTGGTCAAAAACACCCTAAAATGATAAAATTTTGAAAATATACACGAAATTGAGTGAATGAAAAAAGATGGAAAAAAGGTCAGAATTCATCAAAACCATGGCCTATAGCCTATGCTTTTTGCTCAAAAACACCCGAAAATGATAGACTTTTGACAAAATGGAGTGAATAAAAAAAGATGTGAAAAAGGCCTAAATTGATCAAAACCGTGGGCTATAGCCTATGCTTTTTGCTCAAAAACACTCTAAAATGATAAAATTTTGACGAAATGGAGTGAATGAAAAAAGATGTGAAAAAGGCCTAAATTGATCAAAACCGTGGGCTATAGCCTATGCTTTTTGCTCAAAAACACCCTAAAATGATAGAATTTTGAAAATATACACAAAATGCAGTGGATGAAAAAAGGTGTGAAAAAGGACCTAAATTGGTCAAAACTATGGGCTATAGGCTATGCTTTTTGCTCAAAAAGACCCTAAAATGATAGACTTTTGACGAAATGGAGTGAATGAAAAAAGGTGTGAAAAAGGACCTAAATTGGTCAAAACTATGGGCTATAGGCTATGCTTTTTGCTCAAAAACACCCTAAAATGATAAAATTTTGAAAATATACACGAAATTGAGTGAATGAAAAAAGGTGGAAAAAACATCAAAATTGATCAAAACCATGGCCTATAGCCTATGCTTTTTGCTCAAAAACACCCTAAAATGATAGACTTTTGACGAAATGGAGTGAATGAAAAAAGGTGTGAAAAAGGCCTAAATTGATCAAAACCGTGGGCTATAGCCTATGCTTTTTGCTCAAAAACACCCTAAAATGATAGAATTTTGAAAATATACACAAAATGCAGTGGATAAAAAAAGGTGTGAAAAAGGACCTAAATTGGTCAAAACTATGGGCTATAGGCTATGCTTTTTGCTCAAAAACACCCTAAAATGATAAAATTTTGACGAAATGGAGTGAATGAAAAAAGGTGTGAAAAAGGCCTAAATTGATCAAAACCGTGGGCTATAGCCTATGCTTTTCGCTCAAAAACACCCTAAAATGATAGAATTTTGAAAATATACACGAAATGCAGTGGATGAAAAAAGGTCAAAATTGATCAAAACCATGGCCTATAGCCTATGCTTTTTGCTCAAAAACACCCTAAAATGAGACTTTTGACGAAATGGAGTGAATGAAAAAAGGTTTGAAAAAGGCCTAAATTGATCAAAACCGTGGGCTATAGCCTATGCTTTTTGCTCAAAAACACCCTAAAATGATACAATTTTGAAAATATACACAAAATGCAGTGGATGAAAAAAGGTGTGAAAAAGGACCTAAATTGGTCAAAACTATGGGCTATAGGCTATGCTTTTTGCTCAAAAAGACCCTAAAATGATAGACTTTTGACGAAATGGAGTGAATGAAAAAAGGTGTGAAAAAGGACCTAAATTGGTCAAAACTATGGGCTATAGGCTATGCTTTTTGCTCAAAAACACCCTAAAATGATAAAATTTTGAAAATATACACGAAATTGAGTGAATGAAAAAAGGTGGAAAAAACATCAAAATTGATCAAAACCATGGCCTATAGCCTATGCTTTTTGCTCAAAAACACCCTAAAATGATAGACTTTTGACGAAATGGAGTGAATGAAAAAAGGTGTGAAAACGGCCTAAATTGATCAAAACCGTGGGCTATAGCCTATGATTTTTGCTCAAAAACACCCTAAAATGATAGAATTTTGAAAATATACACAAAATGCAGTGGATGAAAAAAGGTGTGAAAAAGGACCTAAATTGGTCAAAACTATGGGCTATAGGCTATGCTTTTTGCTCAAAAACACCCTAAAATGATACAATTTTGACGAAATGGAGTGAATGAAAAAAGGTGTGAAAAAGGCTTAAATTGATCAAAACCGTGGGCTATAGCCTATGCTTTTTGGTCAAAAACACCCTAAAATGATAAAATTTTGAAAATATACACGAAATTGAGTGAATGAAAAAAGATGGAAAAAAGGTCAGAATTCATCAAAACCATGGCCTATAGCCTATGCTTTTTGCTCAAAAACACCCGAAAATGATAGACTTTTGACAAAATGGAGTGAATAAAAAAAGATGTGAAAAAGGCCTAAATTGATCAAAACCGTGGGCTATAGCCTATGCTTTTTGCTCAAAAACACTCTAAAATGATAAAATTTTGACGAAATGGAGTGAATGAAAAAAGATGTGAAAAAGGCCTAAATTGATCAAAACCGTGGGCTATAGCCTATGCTTTTTGCTCAAAAACACCCTAAAATGATAGAATTTTGAAAATATACACAAAATGCAGTGGATGAAAAAAGGTGTGAAAAAGGACCTAAATTGGTCAAAACTATGGGCTATAGGCTATGCTTTTTGCTCAAAAAGACCCTAAAATGATAGACTTTTGACGAAATGGAGTGAATGAAAAAAGGTGTGAAAAAGGACCTAAATTGGTCAAAACTATGGGCTATAGGCTATGCTTTTTGCTCAAAAACACCCTAAAATGATAAAATTTTGAAAATATACACGAAATTGAGTGAATGAAAAAAGGTGGAAAAAACATCAAAATTGATCAAAACCATGGCCTATAGCCTATGCTTTTTGCTCAAAAACACCCTAAAATGATAGACTTTTGACGAAATGGAGTGAATGAAAAAAGGTGTGAAAAAGGCCTAAATTGATCAAAACCGTGGGCTATAGCCTATGCTTTTTGCTCAAAAACACCCTAAAATGATAGAATTTTGAAAATATACACAAAATGCAGTGGATAAAAAAAGGTGTGAAAAAGGACCTAAATTGGTCAAAACTATGGGCTATAGGCTATGCTTTTTGCTCAAAAACACCCTAAAATGATAAAATTTTGACGAAATGGAGTGAATGAAAAAAGGTGTGAAAAAGGCCTAAATTGATCAAAACCGTGGGCTATAGCCTATGCTTTTCGCTCAAAAACACCCTAAAATGATAGAATTTTGAAAATATACACGAAATGCAGTGGATGAAAAAAGGTCAAAATTGATCAAAACCATGGCCTATAGCCTATGCTTTTTGCTCAAAAACACCCTAAAATGAGACTTTTGACGAAATGGAGTGAATGAAAAAAGATGTGAAAAAGGCCTAAATTGATCAAAACCGTGGGCTATAGCCTATGCTTTTTGCTCAAAAACACCCTAAAATGATACAATTTTGAAAATATACACAAAATGCAGTGGATGAAAAAAGGTGTGAAAAAGGACCTAAATTGGTCAAAACTATGGGCTATAGGCTATGCTTTTTGCTCAAAAACACCCTAAAATGATAGAATTTTGAAAATATACACGTAATTGAGTGAATGAGAAAGGATGGAAAAAAGGTCAAAATTGATCAAAACCATGGGCTATAGCCTATGCTTTTCGCTCAAAAACACCCTAAAATGATAGAATTTTGAAAATATAAACAAAATAGAGTGGATGAAAAAAGGTGTGAAAAAGGCCTTAATTGATCAAAACCATGGGCTATAGGCTATGCTTTTTGCTCAAAAACACCCTAAAATGATAGACTTTTGACGAAATGGAGTGAATGAAAAAAGGTGTGAAAAAGGCCTAAATTGATCAAAACCATGGGCTATAGCCTATGCTTTTTGCTCAAAAACACCCTAAAATCATAGAATTTTGAAAATATAAACAAAATAGAGTGGATGAAAAAAGGTGTGAAAAAGCCCTTAATTGATCAAAACCGTGCGCTATAGCCTATGCTTTTTGCTCAAAAACACCCTAAAATCATAGAATTTTGAAAATATAAACAAAATAGAGTGGATGAAAAAAGGTGTGAAAAAAGCCTTAATTGATCAAAACCATGGGCTATAGGCTATGCTTTTTGCTCAAAAACACCCTAAAATGATAAAATTTGGAAAATATACACGAAATTGAGTGAATGAAAAGAGATGGAAAAAAGGTCAAAATTGATCAATACCATGGGCTATAGCCTATGCTTTTTGCTCAAAAACACCCTAAAATGATAGAATTTTGAAAATATAAACAAAATACAGTGGATGAAAAAAGGTCAAAATTGATCAAAACCATGGCCTATAGCCTATGCTTTTTGCTCAAAAACACCCTAAAATGAGACTTTTGACGAAATGGAGTGAATGAAAAAAGGTGTGAAAAAGGCCTAAATTGATCAAAACCGTGGGCTATAGCCTATGCTTTTCGCTCAAAAACACCCTAAAATGATAGAATTTTGAAAATATACACGAAATGCAGTGGATGAAAAAAGGTCAAAATTGATCAAAACCATGGCCTATAGCCTATGCTTTTTGCTCAAAAACACCCTAAAATGAGACTTTTGACGAAATGGAGTGAATGAAAAAAGGTGTGAAAAAGGCCTAAATTGATCAAAACCGTGGGCTATAGCCTATGCTTTTTGCTCAAAAACACCCTAAAATGATAGAATTTTGAAAATATACACAAAATGCAGTGGATGAAAAAAGGTGTGAAAAAGGACCTAAATTGGTCAAAACTATGGGCTATAGGCTATGCTTTTTGCTCAAAAACACCCTAAAATGATAGAATTTTGAAAATATACACGTAATTGAGTGAATGAGAAAGGATGGAAAAAAGGTCAAAATTGATCAAAACCATGGGCTATAGCCTATGCTTTTCGCTCAAAAACACCCTAAAATGATAGAATTTTGAAAATATAAACAAAATAGAGTGGATGAAAAAAGGTGTGAAAAAGGCCTTAATTGATCAAAACCGTGGGCTATAGCCTATGCTTTTTGCTCAAAAACACCCTAAAATGATACAATTTTGAAAATATACACAAAATGCAGTGGATGAAAAAAGGTGTGAAAAAGGACCTAAATTGGTCAAAACTATGGGCTATAGGCTATGCTTTTTGCTCAAAAACACCCTAAAATGATAGAATTTTGAAAATATACACGTAATTGAGTGAATGAGAAAGGATGGAAAAAAGGTCAAAATTGATCAAAACCATGGGCTATAGCCTATGCTTTTCGCTCAAAAACACCCTAAAATGATAGAATTTTGAAAATATAAACAAAATAGAGTGGATGAAAAAAGGTGTGAAAAAGGCCTTAATTGATCAAAACCATGGGCTATAGCCTATGCTTTTTGCTCAAAAACACCCTAAAATGATAGAATTTTGAAAATATACGCAAAATGCAGTAGATGAAAAAAGGTGTGAAAAAGGACCTAAATTGATCAAAACCATGGGCTATAGGCTATGCTTTTTGCTCAAAAACATCCTAAAATGATAACATTTTGAAAATATACACGAAATGGAGTGAATGAAAAAAGGTGTGAAAAAGGGCTAAATTGATGAAAACCATGGAAATTGTGAAAAAATTAACAATAATTTTGATATAACAAACAAGGGAGACACTATTGAACTGATTAATAAATATTTATTGAAAATGATGAAATTTAATGATATATGATTATGGTAATTTGAGAATTCAAGGTATCTGTAAAAATTTATAAATGACGAGAGTTGAAAGTCAATATTAAATATTATAATAAATTTTGTTTTGGTATCATTACACAGGTGATTATTTGAAAACATCAACGAACGAAGCACATGCAATACTATTTTCACCTGTCTGTGAATAACTTGCTAAATATTCGGTAGTTCTCAACCAATCAGCAAACCATTGTTCTGTAATCACCTGGGTAACAATACTAATACATGATACTATAAATATCTTCAATTGCATGTTACAAGTGACAGGTTGGTGGAGTAATGACTTTCATTTGTTGATAAATGCACTTGCAGGGTTCCAACCCATCTTGAAAAATAAAATTCCTGGACTTTTCCCTGACCAAAAACCATTTTTCACTGACCACACTCAAGACTTTTTTTTACGAAAAATGGTAGTTTGACCACAGGAAGCCCAACTAAAAGTTCCTAACTTTAAATAAATTTCTGAAGGCTGACAAAAATTTCTTGACTTTTCACTGACCTTTTGGTGAATTGCAAAAATTCACTGACCAAAATCAAAATTCCCTCTTCTTGAAAAATTCAGAATTCACTGACCGTGGGAACCTGGACTTACCTAGAGACTATTTGTATTACCAATCACCAGTTGTAAAATCATTCAAATGCTTTTGCATTATCATTACTGTACAGAAGATATTTTCTTACTTCATAAGTTAAGTCATATATTTACACTTCTTTGAAAATTATATATAAAAGCACTGAGTATAAAAGAAATGATTAAAAATTGGCAGAGAAGTACGAATTTGTTAGAAAATTTACTATAAAGAAGCCTGAATCACGACTGTCTAAACCACCTCCCTGTCTAAACACAGCATCCTTCCTTCTCACAGAGCAGTAAGAGTTTATAAATTTTCGTGAACTGTGATGAGCATGTTATAAACATTGTGAATCATGAATTTTCTTGAATTTGTAAGTTTGATATTTTTCGTGAGCCGTGATTGTCCTTTTTAAATTTGTTAAAGACTGTTCCGAGACCTCTCCTTACCAACCCTGTTAACACAACAAACACTTGCAGAGATGTCAGTGGCAAGTACTTACGCAACAAATGTTAGCTTATAGTGTAGGATTCATGATGTTGGGCAAGAACAATGCTGCGTTTTGACAAGAGATTTCATTTCCCCAAACAAGAAAATTTCTATATTGTTTTGGTCTAAAATATGTTAGTTCTGAAAATATTTTCAGAGCTTAAAATAACAGCTGGTCATAAATGACTGGCCAAATTAGTTTAAGCTAGGTCATACCTTGTTTCTGGCTTAAAATTACTGGTCAAAATGATCAGCAAGGCAAAAATTAATGGTTGAACAAGTTCCAATTCTGGCCAGACAATTTTTGTCCGATGACCAGCTGTTATTTTAACCCCTGCTATTGGCAACTGTTTTTGTGAGGTCAAAAATACTTCAAGTTTCAGGCTACTTTGATCATATATACATTATCTATAATCTAGTATAAAATGTGTATACGAATAGAAAATATTTTATGTTTGTAAAAAAAAACCTAAGTTATATTGGTCATGATACTGGTATTTTTGACATCTCACTGACCCCAAATAAAGAATGAGTATTGTTTTCATAATATTGTGATAACTTCTCTAGACTCTGGTTACCATCTATTACAACTACTGGGGCTGGTAGATAGAATTTAGTTTTTTTCAGAAGCCACTCCTCATATCTTTCATGTAAGCTGTTTAAAAGATCCTGGAACAAGAAAAGAAAAGTTATAAGCATAGGCTCAGTTAAACAAGATGATTTTTTGATCAACTAGTTGGGTGAACAAAATCTTGCAGGTTATAACTTGTATCATGTGCAGGGCTTGAAATAGCAGCCAGTCAGTTGCCAGTCACGATGACGAGCCAATTTAGCTTTAGTAATACCTTGTTTCTGGGTCAATATTACTGGTCAAAATGACCAGCAAGGCAAAGATTTGACCGGACAAGTTCCAATTCTGTCCATACATTGTCCAGTGGCCGGCTGTTATTTCAAGCCCTGCATGTAGTTGAAAGTTGTAGTGCTCACAAAACCTACTAACCATAGACACTGTACTTTCTTCTGAACGTTGTCTTTTCTGCATTCTTTCAAAACAAATTTCAGGGGATGTCTTCAGATAGACTGTAAGCAGAGAAGCAAAGTCATTAAAAACACAAAATAATCCAATATGAAGAAAGGTTATTTTCCTTTTTCTATCTTCTTTGAGGTTTTTAACATCATTTATTAGCATCTTGTAAGAAAATACTTACTTATCAAATCCACATGAGGCTTTTGATGTTCTACTAGGAATTCAAACCATTCTTGGAAAACACTGTATTCCACTTGGGATAGCAGTCCACTAACACAAAGAATTATTCATGAGACTGTTAGAACACCAATACATGTATTGTAAACTGGCTAAAAATTACTCTACATGTATGTAAGACACTGAGATAGAAAACCTAACAATCTGAATTCCAATTATTCAATCTGTGAGTATAGCTGTGCCCTGACTTTGATCAGCCCAGAAGTTGTTACAGTGTTCAACCTGACTTTGATCAGCCCAGAGGGTGTTTCAGGGTTTAATCTGTGAGTTAGCTATTCCCTGACTTAGATCAGCCCAGAGGCTGTTTCAGGGTATCAATAAAAACATTTGAAGTTGTGTCAACAGGATCATAGTAGGAAGTTAGTTGACAATATACCAAAAGTCAGTTTTCAGTACTTTTTTGTTATCAATTCTTTCAATTGACGACTCTTAAAACTCCAATGTAAGCAAGCTTAGCCTTGAATCCAGGAGTTACTTGTTTCTTCTTTTGTTTTCCAGTCTCATGCAGAAGTAAGGCATAAAGCCCATACACTGAAGTTTTTAGAGTTGTCATTAAGCTTGAAAATGCTTTCAAATTTTAATTGCTGTCTCTCTTACCTTAAATAAAGGTTCTCTATAAAACAAAAGGAGGCACTGTATGCACTTCGTTCAAGGAGTCTTACTGGAGTTTCCTATACAACAACACAAAGGGTAATTTAGAAGAGATAAAAAAGAACATAATTTAATACAAGAAGAAATTATTTGCATAACAAAAATTTTTGCACCAATTTTTTTTAAAAAAGAGCGGCAATGCCACAATACCATGGTCTGGTAAGAACACTGGGGTCTTCAATAAAAAACATTTTACCCTTACTTGTTCTTGATGGTGAAGCTGCATCATGGTAAGAAGGACATATGATTCAAACATAAAACTCCATCTCTTGGGATCCTTATACATCAGCTCCTATATAATGCAATAATAATCTTGAATACTGGAAAAATGTATCAAATATAAGATAAAACAAGAGTGTTCAGATGCAGCTGTCAAGTGTATCTCAGAACACAGCTTAGTACCCATGATTAATACAGATAATTATCCTCTTCACAGTTCTCTGTGCCATCTTGAAAGGTAGCCAGGCTTTTGCAATGAAAAGGCCCGGCTACTTTTCAAGATGGCACACCGGGAACTGCGAAGGGGACTATCAAATGACATAATGATAGGTATTCAGATTATAAATTGTAACAGTGACTACTTGACCTCCTCACACTTGAAAGAAATATAATCTATAGCAAACTTACAAGAATATTTCCACCATCCACATTCTGCCACTTCTGGACAGGTTCTTCTAAGATCTAAAAATACAATCCAAAATCCATAAAACAACTTTCAAAACTAAATATAATATCTATAATATACTGTACTCAAAACGACATGGTTCTTTAGCCTTTTCAATACCACTCAATGTTCTAGTGGTATATCCTGGTGGGGTCACTCAACTGACTTTGACAAATCACACCTCCCCACTATCCCCAAAACACATGTAAGTGACACTCATTGGTCAAATTGGAATGGGGTCATTTTACCCACAGCCGAACCTCCTAGATACACCCCTTAGGACAATCAGACTTACCTCAACTAAAGGATTTTGCCTAAAGTACTTCAGTAAAGTTGTCTTCCCACTTCCAATATTTCCCTCAACAGCAATCTGTTACAAGATTGGAAAAAAACATAAGATTTTAGGTTCATGAGTAGTGTAAGGGTGAGAGCACTTGCCTCTCACCAATACGACCCAAGTTTGAGTTCTGCTAGACTCAATATCATAGGTGAATAGAGCTACTTGTTGTTTGCTTCAAGGGCTTTTTTTAGGTTCTCTGGTTTTCCTCCCTTCACACAACAAAATTAAATTAAGCTTATACATTCTAATTTAATCATGGAATGAGGGCCACGCTCATAAAACAAGGACCAATATATTCTGTCCATATTGAGAGCAGTTATCTCCTCTCCCCATATCTACACAAAATTTCCTACCAAATAATCATTTTTCAACTTACAGTAAATTTTCTTGTACCATTGGAGCCATTTTTCGTGTGGCCGTTGGTTGTATACGAGATTGAATTTGATCCAAGCATCTTGAGAGAAAAATCTAGGAAAAGAAAAAAACATTGCTCAACATAAATCTCCAGGAATAAATATAGAAATAGAAGTTATTTGAAACTAAATGTAGGTTATTTATTCTAAACAAAAAAAAAAGAGTGAAAAGAGTTCAACTGCAAGTTTAGCAGTTTAGCGCGCTTTTCGAGATCACCTGCAGCGTATTGATGTCCGTTTATGAAGAATATTTAGTCTTATAAGAAATATTAACGAAACACAGAAGCTGTTTAGCAGAAAGAGAGTATATCTAATAACTGAACGATAATTAAGTAGTATTTTTTGCTTTGAAGCAAGATAAAAGAATTTCAAAGGAGTTTGAACTTCGTCGAGCGAGCGATGAACCCGCCAAAGTTCAGTGACAATAAGCTCAAGAATTGAAAAATATATAAGCTTAAAGAACACCTTAAAAAACCCTAAACATTTTTAAAACCTCGAATAATCAAGTACGCTAGTTGGATGATAAGTAAAAGATATTTTCGATAAAACAAGCTCGTTCAAAGATTTGTTCTCCTGCCGAGCGAAGCATGAACGCGCCAAAGTTCAGTCTAAAACATCGCGAAAAATTGAATAACCCAAAAAACATTCAGATATGCTACTAAAATCTTGCAAAATCGATTGTGACTGTTTTCAGTTCAATACAAACCTTTTCCAGTTTGTTCCTTCATATTTTTTAGCGTGGGTTTGAGAGAAATACTGGTCGAGTCAAAAGATTATTTGAAATGCGCGCCAAATCAGACCATTCAGAAGAGGGAAGCCAGGGCCAGTCTGATCTTGCCCCGTGACATCACAACAAGCACGTCACATAAATAACTCAAAATACAGCATCAAAATACAAGATTTATAAGAAGAAGGAATATTAGTCCTACCTTTGGAAGTTCTGGAATAAGACATATGAAAATTCACCAGAAAAGCGGTTCGAAGTACGAATTTGAATTTGAATCCACTCCTGAGCATGCTGTACAGAGATGTCAGCGGAAAGGTAAATTCCCTTCCGGTTGATCGATTCACAGGAAGTGAGTTAGAAATCCTTTGTTTTGCTTTCAATCTTTGAGTTTCTTTCGGTTTCGCTTTCTTTCTCTTGCCATCGTATCTTAGCCATCTAAACCTCTTGTTTAAGTTTTCTTGGGACGACTATTATGGAAACTGAAAATCCATGCTAAATGTCGGAAGAAAGTGGACAAAAAATAAAAATAAGAACTCCAAATTCCAAACATCCATCAATGTAAGAATAAGGGAACTTTAGGCAAAAGAAAAATAATCTTTGAAGCAATGGTTATGAAGACAACTTGAACAAAATATCGCAATAACAATGATAGCAAGTAGATTTTGAGGCTTCAAATTCGATTAACTTTCTAAAAACACGATTTTTTTTAGCAATGGTTTCTTATGACTGTTCAACTTACCTGTTAGTATGCCATTTATTTCAGTCAAAATATCCGCCGAAATCAGATAAATCAAGTTACGCAACTAACGTAACGCAACCGAACGCAACCTGTTCGGACAGCTCTGATCATGAAATCCATTCGCATAGGCTGACCGCGAAGGACCTGGGACCTAACACAGGGAGCCCAACTATGTCAAAATCATTCACTATTTTTCGTCCCATTTTATTTTATATTTTTTATCTTACGACCTAGATGCACTGAATACTTGAATGTGAATGAAATATAAGAAATCAAAATGGTTGAATTATTCATTTGATTTTTGTACGGATTTTTTACATTATATCGTTTGCTTTTTTATGGATACAATTTTTCTTGACATTTTCTCTTATGATAACTAAAAAAGTATGATTTCAAATATCAAGATAAGACAAAATTAACTTTAAATGTTAATGCGTCGTTTTCACAATTTTTAAGATTTGGCTGTTTTTATCCCAAATGGGCCTCCTGTGGAAAAGTCCAAAGGTACTGGTACTCGTGTTTTCAAGATGGCTGACCAAACAAACGAAGAGAAACCTGTTCACGAAAAAATCCTCCAGTTCTTTAAATCCACGTATTCTGCCCTCACAACAAGTTCTCTTACAGAAACAAAGTATAAAGTAGCAATATACTGGTTGATTGTAGTTCTTGGATCATTCATTCGTGATTTTTTCCCTCCTCCAAGATCGTACTTGTCCTACACTAAAAACGTGTTCAACGTGTACTTTGTGAAGCTAGGATGGGGATGGACATGGACGCTTCTAAGTGTTCTCGTACTTATGTCATCGGCTATTTTAACTTCAGGAAATGTTATCTTAATAGCACGCCATTACAGTAGGCTCATTGTCGCCACAATTGCATGGTTTCTTTGGGTGAATTTTTTTGAGTACATTGAACATCTATCTGGAAGTTGTAAAGGCGAGACCAGACATGGTACAAAGTACACGTGTCATAAACACGGTTACTTCTGGGAAGGATTTGATATATCAGGCCATACCTTCCTGTTGATTCACTGCTGCCTTACCATCAGCGAAGAGATTAAAGTTGTGAAGTTGATGGAAGACCTCGAAAGGAGAAGCGATAGTCATGAAAGTCCAACTGGCCCAATGTCCTTCAAGTCGAAGTACTGGTACAAGCTACTCAGCCCATTCATCAACACCACTTTCTTATTTACTGCTCTTTTGATGGTTCTCTGGGAGGCAATGCTTGTATCAACGTGTGTGTATTTTCATACAATCTATCAAAAAACCTTAGGTGCTTTTGCAGCCTTTGTTACATGGATATTAACTTATAAATATTGGTATATGAAGGATTCTGGAATTGTTTTATCAGTTCAAAGCTATTTCAATAAGTATGACTTTGGGCAATAAATTGACTCTCAGATGATTCTGTATTTACCAGCCCACTTAGATAAATCCAGAAAATCAAGTCAAAGTATGAACCTTACAGCACAATGCACAAAAATATGACCACGTATAATGTATTCACATACTTTTATGCACTGGCGTTTGTACATCAAACCGACACATTTCGATGTAAAGCTGGCAGGTTTTACTAAATAAGGTGTGCAAAAGCTCATTTGGCTGTAAAAAGTCAGTACATACAAATTTGCAAATACATTGAACGTGGTTATACTTTCACACATTGTGCGGTAAGGTCAACTAAGATATTTTAATTATATGTATTCTTAAATTTAATTAAAAGTCTTCAAATATTCCAAGCCTTTTTATATTGGGCTTTGGGAATTATCCTATATTTTTACTTCAGAAGTTTTTAAGTTTGTATGATACAAGAATGTATCTAAATAAAGAGGTTACGTGTCAAATAATACCAATGTAAAGCTGGCAGATTTTACTAAATAAGGTATGCCAAAGCTCATTTGGCTGTAAAAAGTCAGTGCATGCAAATACATTGAACTTGGTTATACTTTTGCACATCATGCAGTAAGATCAACTAAGATATTTAAATAAGATGTATTCTTAAATTTAATTCAAAGTATTTCAATTCACTTAGCCTTTTTATATTGGGCTTTGGGAATTATCCTATATTTTTACTTCAGATGTTTTTAAGTTTGTACGATACAAGAATGTATCTAAATAAAGATGTTACACATCAAATAAAACCTTAGTTTTTGTATTTCATGTATGTCCCACAAAAGAAAATAACCCACTTCTGAGATATCAATCTTTATTACCACACATAAATAAGAATTTCATGAAACAGTTCCAAAACTAAATGCAGATTTTTCGGATAGTTTGAAAGAATATTTGTCTTAAAATAGAATCTCTAGGATGAGCCAATCTTTTAAAAATGTTCTCTTCTTCCAATGTTACCGCATGGCTAATTTGCATTACAATATAAAAACCATCTGATGGGGATCCTGTGGTTGAACTTGGTACCAGTCTCCCTTTTTATTATGCAATCATTTGGAAAGAAAAACAAAAATGTCTAGAATATTATGGGTGTTACGTTTTAACACGTCCATTTATGCGATCTTCATTATCAAGACATTTTAGCATGGATCCTTCAAAGGTAATACGTATATCAAGGGTTTTGTACTTCGTTGGCGACTAGAAGAGCAAGTTAAAGGTAATTTTTAATCTGTCTACCAAACAACGTGCAGACAAGTTGAAAGACTTCGGATCCTGGTATTTATTATGCTATTGTTTTAAGTCCTTGTTAAGATTTTCACCTTTGATAGTACACGAGGTGTTAATAGCCGTTCAACCGTTTAACCGTTTAACACCATAATGTGGTTTTCTTGAAGAAGCAGATAATAGCAATGACGATGCCTGGCTTGAAATCACCTTTCTAGTAACGAATAGATCAGCATGTGATGTATTCTTATTCTTATATTTCTTATTGTAAACAATTCGAGTGTCTCTTGTTATATGAAATGCGACACTTGATAAAGATCAAAACTAATTCTACTGGCCTCTACTAGGCTTGAAATCGTAAGTACTTTTTTTAAAGATAGGAAAGAAGAAAAGAATATTTGATATTTTTTTCTGGTATTTAACTAGGTTGAGAGTGTGGTTGTGGGTGTGGGCATTGGTGGGGGAAGGGGGCTGGTTACATCAGCTGGTTCCAGGGATGCATCCAGGAGTTTGGTAAGGGGGAGGCCTGGCTCATATACAAGGATTAGTCAAACAAAAAATCAAAGGCTTTTGAAGGACCTTTCTTAGCTTGTGTACACCCAGGTGTTCCTTGTGGGTTGAAGAAGATTGCCCTAGACATTTACTATTTTAGTGGCTGTTGGGGGTCCATAGTTGTCATTTAGAGGGTACTATAGTAGTAGTATCAGTATAGTATCAGCTCTTTCAGCTGATCTGAAATAATGAAGTAGAAAATTCCTCCGAAAATTGAAATATAAAAGTTTATACCTGAGATAAATCTAAATTTCTTAGGAGAGGTTTCTGACATTTGGTATATGTTTACTATAATAATAATTCATTATTGAGTCGGAAAATAAAAATTATGATGAAATAACTATTTCCCTAGTCACCAGGCACCTCAGTTTTGCAAATTTTCTTGATTCTTTTTGGCTAACATTTTTTCTCAGATCAGAGGGTTAGATCTTAGATTTTAGTCTTAGATAGGGTACCTGCATGCATCTGTTATTGCTAATCATCCAAAGTGGAATAAAGTTCATGATGTTTGTATAAACACATAAGTGATATCCTGTCATAAGACTAAAATCCAAAAACCACACCCGATTCTATAGTACATACTTGTATATAGGAGTGTCACTCCTCCCAATATTCTTTACATTGATCAAAAGATACAAGTCATATCCAGGTTATTTGTCTATGGCTATCTGTGGCTGTGGCCCCACTTCTGATTATATTTGTTACATGCATTTTTTTCAGAGAAGGCAAGGGAAAATTACCCCCCTGAATAACTCCAGTAAAATACAGGGACAAAACCAGGACCCAGGAATAGGTGGAACCCAGAAAAAGAAAGTAAAAATTTTGAGGAGGGGGAGGCACACCTAAACTAAAAAAGTAAGAAATATTAAAAACCACAAAGAAACAATTAACAAAAATTTAGGGGGCACATACCCCATCCCCCATGCGCACCCCTCCTATGCTAGATTTGAAATATATGATTGTGTAAGGTATATTAATTAGGTGTTAATTTTTGTTTTCTAGTTTCTTCACCATCACCATGTCTACACACAAAAAGACTTCACAATATAGAATTTGACTTAAAAATGGTAAAGTCACTGAGGTTGAATTCTGAGGAAGAGATAAACTTTCTCAAAGGGTGTCTGCTTGTTGCAGAAGTAATCCCTAATGGACTCAGGGAATTTTTGCAACAGCAGTTGATTGAAGCCTCAAAATCTAATCATGAATATGATTTGACATCAAAAACAATGGAATCCTCTGAAAAAGTCAATGGTACCACCTTCCAGGAACTATGCAGAGTTGCAGACCAACTTAATATGGAAAAGAATGCAGTGACTGGTTTAAACCACTTGATAAATGCTCGTGAGGAGTTCTTTAAGAATGTGAGGAAAGACTGTCTCTCAAATCATGAATTAAAGACGCTAATAGTGGAAGTCCATAAAGGTTTCACAAGTTTGAGGCTTCCCCTAGAGGTGTTGACTGATGTCTCTGAAAAGATGACCTTTAGGAATGAAGAAGAATTGACAATTCATGAGCAACTGAGCAAAGAAACAAGGACAGTTTGTCAACTAATCACATCTCAATATCCTACTGTTATTCAAAGGCCTAAGGAAGTTTCTTTTGTTTTAAATAAATTGGATGAGGTTGAAAGTTCCAACACTCCAGGAAATGCAACTGTTTACATTTGTGGTCCTCATGGTTGTGGGAAAAGTGAGCTGGCAAGACAAGTCGCTTCAAAGCTGTTTAATCAGAATATGAATGCTACAAAAGATCCAACAGTTGTGGCGGTTCTTGATGCTGAAACTGAAGATTCCCTATTGTGCTCCTACATAACATTTGCAAAAGATATCTTAGGGAATTCCTTGCATATCAAAATGGCAGTGACTTCAAAGGGTTTGACAACTGGACAAAGAATAAGACTTCTAAAGTGCATTATTGAAAGGCAGTTAAAACGGTACTCCAACTGGGTCGTAATCATCGATAATGTTCACTGTTTGGAACAATTTTCTTCATATTGGCCAAAGCCTGGAAGTGAGGAATGGCGGTGTGGTCAAATCATCGTCACATCAACTGACAGCAAAGCTACCGAGGCCTTCTGTTCTAAACAGTCAGGTCATGTGACCATCTCTCGTGGAATGCAGCCTTCAGAATCCATTGAACTGCTGTGCGGAGCTGGTGTTGCAAATAAAGATTTTGCTTTGGAAGTTGCAGAAATGCTTGAGTTTCAACCCCTCGCTTTGAATTGTGCTGCATCCTTTGTTAAGAACCTTTCAGACGAAAAGAAAAGTGAACCTTGGAGAACATTCCTGGAAAATTTTCAGAAGGAGAAGGAACTCTGCGGAGAAGAGTTTTGTCAAGTGAATGAAGGAAGTTATACTGAACTCAGCCTAGTGGCCATGAAAATGCTTGTCGACCAACTCTCTGTACAACACAAGCTTATCCCTTCGATACTCTTCTTGCTTTCAATTTTTGACCCTTTTCCTGTAAACAAAAATATGATATTGAATTGCTTCAAAGAACTTAGTGATACAGATGTGGAAAGCTCTCTTCAAACACTGCTTAGTACACCGATATTTGCTGCAGAAAGCCATCAACAGAATTCGGCGTTATTATCGTCTCGCTGTAGTAAGATGTACAATCACTATATTGAGCTAGAATTGACAGAGACAAGGAAAATATCAATCCTTGCCTCTGCACTGAGAGCAGTTGGACTCGAAATAAATAACCCAGCACGCTCTAAAAGGGAAGTCAACGACACCAATAATTATCAGTTGTTTGTTGCTGACAAACTGATGAGCAAAGTTAGAAAATTAAACACGGAACACAGGAAAGATCTCATTGAAGTGCTCAAGAAGTTTAATGATCCTACAGCTGCTGTTGATATGTTAGTTGACTTTGGAAATCAATGTCAGGGGATTCAGAGTCTGGAAAATGCAAAAACATCTTTAGAGTTGGCCAAAGAAATTTTACTAAAAAATGACAAGGTTCATTCTTCCTTCGAGCCTAAGCTATATTCTGTACTTCGAAGACTAGGAGACGTCAGTGATATGGCCGATGTTGAAACCAAACGCTACTTTGATGACGCCTTAAAGATTTGTAGGGACCCAAAGAATGACGTTGACAGGCACACACTTGCAGAAGCCATTGATGATCTTGGGGATGTTATAATTGGTTCTGGAGAAACGTCTGAGGCTAAAAAACTATACATGGAAGCGCTAGAACTGCGAAGAAAAGATCCTGATTATAACAGGGGAGGCAGTATCTATGTTTCATGGTTTAAACTCGGTAATGTGTTTGCTATGGAAGGGAATTTCGAGAAAGCCAAGGAGCACTATGAGAAAGCACTGGCAATATGGGATACTGGCAAGTCTGAAGCATTTGATTGTGAGTTGGTTAAAATCCTCACATGTGCAGGTGCGATGTCGATTTGTGTGAATGAGTTCGATTCAGCTTTAACGTATCTCAAACGAGCAATGGCGTTGGAGGAAAGACTGTTCAGTCTATATCATCCATACCGTTTGAGTACCATCAAGAATGCGTCCAATGCGTGCAAGGCGTTGGGTGATACTGTACAAGCAGAAAAATTATTGAAGCAGTCTCTTGAAATATCTCAAAAAGTGGGCGGATCGTTGGACAACGAAGTTGCGCAGATTTACAGCGAACTTGGTTCACTCTGCGCTGCAAAATGCGACTGGAAACCCGCAATTGAATATCATAGTAGATCTTTGGAGATGCGAGAGAATATGCTTTGCCAGCTTCACCCAGACATTGCAGATAGTTGTTGCGATCTCGGAAACGCCTATAGCAACTTGGGAGAATTGGAGAAAGCGAAAACATTCCTTGAAAGATCTCTGGGGATTCGAGGACTGCTGTTCAAAAGAACTCACCCGGATGTAGGAACTTCGTTCTTTCGTCTTGGAGAAGTGTATAATAAGCTTGATGATCATCAAACGGGATTAAACTTGCTAGAGAGAGCCGTAGAAATCCGTACTCAGAATTTTGGTGTCCAGGATCCAGATACCTTGGCATCGATAAAACTTCTTGGGAACTCTTTTGCGCGGCTTGGTGAACTAAGGAGGGCTAAAGACCTCTACCAAACTATAGCAGACGAGCAGTTAAAGCTTAAAGACGAAGGAACAGATATTGCGCAGACTTCCTCAAGTTTAGCAGAAGTAAGCTTAGGACTTGGGGAAGTAGATGAGGCCAAAGAACAATACAAACGAGCGATAGAGTTACAGAAAAAGGTGGCAGGCGATGACCATCCAGAAATAGCGCGCCCTCTTGTAGGTCTTGCGCTTGTGCACGAACATTGCAAGGAGCTCAAAGAAGCCAAGAGTTTGCTAGAAAAAGCACTTGTTATTTATAAGAGGAATGTGAGGAATCATTCGAAAGTACTTATAACAGAAATGCACCTGAAGAGAGTAATGGCTAAGCTCCCACAACCACGCTGTTCAGTCATGTAATTTATTGGGGACATTTTAAATCAAGAAAACTTTAGCCAATGCGATTTTTTAAGGGTAGATTTCAATTGGTTAAGTGTCAAAAAGGAATTGCACGTAGCTTTCACATGGCATAGGCCTTTTCTGAGTTCAATAAGCATTATGCATTCTGGTCTAGCTTGCATGGGTACCTGGGGTGGATCTAGGATTTTGAGTAGGGGGAGGGGGGTCACAAAATTTAGGAGATGCACCTTTTACTATACTAACCAACTAATTCAAGCTAGAAAGGGGGGTCACGTGCACCCACCAACCACCCCTTGGATCTGCCACAGTGTACAAACAACACCATATAAGGCATAGCGAACAAAAGATGTTCGTACCCCAGCTAGACCACAATGCACTATCTCCCATATCTCAGAATAGTCCGAGGGCTTTCATTTATTAGGGCTGGAGGTATAAATTGGTGGATCGGCGAAGTCTTGCGGAAGCTGAGAGGTCAACAAAATTTAGGGATGCTACATGCAGGGAGGTGTTGCCTAATTAGTTTACTTAGGTTATACACGTGACTAGAAAAAGACACAATTATTTATGTAATATAAATGTCTGGAAAAATAAAATAAAATATTTATAATTAAATATTGAAAATATTCGTAAAGGCGCGGGAATAAGAGCAATAAAATCGCGCAAGTTGTCGCTCAATAATGTTGCTTTCCAAGTTGCAGAGTGGATGTGGCTCGTATTTTAACCCCGTCAAACAACAAAATTTTGATGCGCGACTTTGTTGCAGAAGTAGAAGCTCTTTCCACTCTGTGTAACAAAGAAAATTTTATACGCACGGGGTGGTAGTGCGAGCGGCAATATTCACTCATAGGCACCTTGCTTCGCTACTTGTTTCGCACCTCCTTGGGATCCTTGTTTCGCACCTTCAGCTTCGCTCCTTGTTTCGCACCTCCTTCGGTGGGGTGTGGCAGCAGAGGCGGCAAAAGATGATTCAGAGGGAACGGGTACAAGCATATAATGATGAAAGTCGGTCGATACGAATTTGGTGACTCGAGTTGTAAAATGGAACGGGCAATCAGCTTTGCAAAATAACAATTATCCGTATAGGAGTAATTCTCTAGTTATGAATTCATAACATTTCTTTTACCATGGCATTTATGATAAAAACGATACACATTATATGTCGTGCCTCACAGGGGAAAGTTTCCCCATAGTGCGTGTCTCACGGCATAGTGGGCTCCCTGTGGTTTATTTGGTCAGCGGTCAACTTTGTTAAATTTCAAGATGGCGGACGAAGAGGTACATGTGGCTTCTCTTTTAACTATTATTACTGTTGTTTTTCAAGCATTTCTACTTGCTTTGGAGTCAATTTTGTACCGTCACTGATATATTACGATATCCATGTTTAAGTATTGAGAATATTTTCTTTGTCTTAATCAGCTGATTGCGAAGGATTTGCCCGAGTACATCGCGACTCTCAAAGAGATAGACGAACAGGTAAACCAAAAATTATAGACATTTGTTACTTCGAGATCTTTTCGTCAAGAACACTGATCATCGCACGTGTAAATATTTTCCTTGAATGTGTCGTAATGATTATGAAATTAAGAAAAATAATGTTCTTTAAAGGCTCCAAAGTCCTTGAAAGTCCTCGTATTTTTACAGAAAGTAAGCATGAACTAGACACTTACCTTCATTTTTGTCGTCATATTTAAAGGTTTCTGAGATCTCTCAGCGCGTCGGCGGTCTAATAAAAAAGATAGATGATGAAGACATCTCGACTGCAAAGGTATTCAGTGATTTATTTCGCCTTTTATATACATGACTATGATTTGTTTAACAAAGACGTCCCTGGGGGATGCAAATATAATCACACATTCCACCATGCATTCAGTCTTTGTTTAACATCATATTCAAGGTATCAGTGATTGTATATTTCATTTGCAACTGAAGATGGCAGTAGGTACTGCCGAAACATGTGTTGTCTTGAAAAAGTAGCCTTGTTTCTTGAAATATAATTCAGTTTACTGCTGTCCAGACCTATTTGATATAAGTATTCCTGTGCACAGCTGTAGCAAACGGAGGGGCTGTGGGGCTTGATCCCCCCACTTTTCCCCAATAAAGTAAAGCAAATACGGAATTAAATTTTCATTTTTCGTGGTCACATGTTGCTTTTTGCCCCCCTCCCCTCCCCCAGTTTTCCAAGCATTACTACAGCCCTACTGTGGGAACAGTTTTGAGGGCTGAAGGATGGAAGACAGAAATCTTCACTGCTATTTCAAATAACTTTAAACATGCAACCAGAAATCATTTTTATTCAAACAGATATCCTGCTTACTTGTTGAGTCTTAATATCAGCAGGAGGCATTTAGAGAAACATTTTTATTTTAGCCAATTTTATTAGAAAAATAAACCATTAAGTTAAGGTAGTGTGGTTCATTATTGAAATAAGTTTTATGAAATTTCTATTTTCAGGGTATTAGCTTCTTGGAAGTGAAGACACAGTTGCTTCTAAGGTAACCAACATATTATTAGGGACTGTTCATTCATTAACGTAGGGGGCAGGCAATGTTTAGTTTATGAAAAACATAAATTCAAAAATGTATCCCCCTCAAGTATGAAACACCAAAAATCGCACCCCCTTAGTTTTCCTTGAAAAAAATTGTATCAAAGCTAAAAATTACCAAAGCCAAAAATGTAACCCCTATCTAAACACCACCCCCCCCCCCCCTCCCCACACCTACAATGATTAACGATCAGTCCCTTAATGCTATCCTCCACTAATTGTATAGGCTGATTTTGTGGTTGTTTATTTATCTTTAGTTATTTAATCAACATTGTTTACTATATGCTGCTCAAGTCAGATGGAGAGAAAATTGAAGGAGACTCAACTATTGACAGAATGGTTGAGATTCGCACGGTAAGTATTACTTTTAAATAATTGCAAAGCTTATAATAATAGACCTCTTGAAGCACGTCGGAATGCAGTTCAATTTCGGAGGGCAAAACAATAGGTTCCAATTCGCAGGAGTTCAAAATTCTTTTGTTTTGCCCTCCAAATTGAGTTGCATTCCGACGTGCTGCAAGTTATCTATTGTAATAATAACCAGCTCTCAGAATGCAATATACAGGGATCCCAGGACCCAATGTATTTACAGAGACCTTAAAACTTAAATACCTATACTATGGATTACATTCCACCAAACCATGCATTGGTATAAGAAAATGCATCATGTTCCTAGCAACAAACATCTACTGTATGACTTCACCCACAAAAGGAAGGAAATATTATGTCTTTATCAGTCTTTATTTCCTGTTTAACAATGAAATAATACTATTTAAAGGATATGACACATGGTCTGAAATGGGAAACATTTGTCTATTGACAAAAGTACAGGTGTAAGGTTTTTATTTCTATAAGGGACTGGTCATAAAATAAAGAGGAGGGGTGGGCCAGCAAAACTAGAATTGAATTTTTTTAGCATTTTTTTATGCTGGCCCATTATTAAATGAGGTTGAAAAAATGATGACCCATCCCAATTTTGAAGCAAAATTGCAAAGATGTTAGATGTTAGAAAATTATTTGGCCCAACCCCTGTATTGCCAGCCCACCCTCCCTTTACTTTATGGCCAATCCCTTATAGAAATAAAAATATTATGGTTAAACAGGTGTTAGAGAAACTACGCCCCATCGATCAAAAAATGAAATACCAGATTGACAAATTGATCAAGATGATTACAACAGGAATGACAGGTAAGTGTAGTGTACTTGTAATTATTTTTGCAGGAATTGGGCCATATATATGACTTCTTTGTGTCATCCCTTTAAGAATAAGATTCCTTGGTTGTGTTATATCCATGTTAGCTTACTTGCTGAAGCATTTACTGGTTAAAAAAGAAATAACACTCAAGGGAAAAATACATTAGCTGAAATGGGCAAAGAGTAAATGCCGCTAGGGGTCTATTGTGAGGTCTATTCTCACATGCCCACATTATTGCTACTTTATGTACAACTCATACTACAGTATAAATTACAGTGTTTGTATGTCTGTCCTTGTTAAATAAATGGAAAAGTAAATTACATCACTGTTTTTCCAAACTTCAATACATTTTATTCTATCTTAATTCTTTTCAGTTGGTGATAATGATCCAATGAGATTCAAACCAAACCCAGGGAACATGGCTGCCAAGGTATGTTTTCTCCATATCACTCATACTACTTATCTATAATCAAATAGAATGTCTTCAGACTCTTGTAATGTAATAGTGTAGCTTGACTACAGACTCATATATTCAGGGTAAGCTTAGCCTTATTTGAGGGTCAATATATTCACAAATACTAACAGTAAAGTAAAGAATGCACAACTTCAACAATACAAATACTTTGAAGTTCCAGTGAACATTTTACACAAAATCGAGGCATTTCACACTACCCCAGCTGGCTCTTCTGCAGTCCTGATATGAAGCGATGTTGTTCACTTTCCTACTCAGGTCATTAACTATGTCAAACTGATTGTTTCCAGTTAGGTGAAGCTGATGAGGATGATAGTGATGATAGTGCTAGTGAAACAGATGGTCCTTCTAAATCAGGAGTCTATGTTCCTCCTAAAGTGACTGCAGTTCCTTATGGTGAGTATTACAGAAAAGAAAGTCTGGAGAAGCCAGAGAAAAATGCTCTTTGCAAAGAGAGCATCACTTGTCATACATGGAGGGCATGGTAGCAATTAAACATATACCTCAAACTAGTGTGCAGTCATTTAAGGATGCTCAATCACATGGTCAGCACTCTTAACGATAATGGCAAAGTAAAACTATAATTATCTACTAATAATAACCTTGAAATTATTTTTGGATTTGATTTACGTAGATGACGGACGCAGTTCAAAAATAGACAAGAAAACAGAGAATGCCAAGAAAAGAGCATTAGGCAGCTCAATCATACAGGAACTAAGAGGTGACAATTATGAATATCCATCTTTTTTGGATCTTGAGCTAAATGAGCTAAATTAAATATTGATTAATTTTTTTTGGCTCTGTTTTAGATGAGTACAGTGAAACTCCTATGGAAATAAGAGTAAGTTCAGTCTGATAAAATAGATCCCTTTGGCTTAATTGGCATAATGTTTTAATTCCCATTTCAGACCATGTGTCATTCCCTAGAGTATCATTTCTTTGTTTAATGATTGTGTATGAGAAGACACATGAATATGGATACACCTGAAACAAAGAATCTTATTTTCAAGGAAATGACACTTGGTCTGAAATGGGAAAACATTATGCCAAGATGAATAGAAGTCCATAAATCATTACATGCTACTGGTGTTGTTAACACTGTTAATTAGCCTGCAAATGCCAATATATTTGATCTAACTTTCTCTTCTGATTTCCTCAGGAGGATGTTATAAATGACTGGAGAAGTTCAAAGAAACAAGAAGATGACGCACACCAACAGAAGTATGTAGATTTAAGTGCTATTTTCTACTGTACATGTAATATGTAAACCATTGTCTAAACTTAGTTGTTGGGTTCAGAGTGCATTTTGTATTTAATATGATTTGGTCTAATGATATAAACATTTCTGTTCCCAGCTATGAAGAAGACAACTTTATAAGACTGCCAACCAAAAAACAAAAGGTAATCATAATATACAAGTAAAATGTGCTTCTCAATGAAGTCCAGCTGTGGTTCCACATGGTGGCTCTCACATGCCAATTTGAAATTTAAAGTTGATTTATGCAGAGGGAGGAAATAAAGAGAACCTGGGAAAAAATCCTCAAAGCATATGAGAGAACCAAAACAAACTTTACTCACACAAGTGAAGGAATTGATTGTGGCCTGTTTTACAGTGCTGAGAAGCTAAGTAAGCACAATGTTTACTGGTTAAACCCCACACAGAGGCCCCTGCTACATGTACTCTTATAATGATTAAACAAGCAGCAGTGATTAAAGTTACTAATTTAATGAAAGTATTTTTTGTACTTCTTTGTCAACAGAAAGGAAATCCTAGGGCTTCAAGTACACTGGATGAGCTTACTTCATTTACCAACATTTCTGTCTTGAGTGGTGATCAGAAAGAGGTAAACTATCTAGGTTATTACAGAGCTTAAGATTCACATTTTTTTCCTCTCGTGAACGGCAAACGTGACCGTATTTTCTTCGTTTTCCTGTATTCCACTTTACCTTTTGCAAACTTTTTTAACAAAAAGAAATATTATTTTGTTTATCTACGACTTGGAGATTTTTGCGATTCCTTCTTACTAATTTTAAAGAACTTTTCACTGGTCAACTGACGTTTCACGTTTGCCGTAAACAGGATTCTTAAACTCTCTATTGAGCAAGTGATATTGGTTTACTGTCTTTCTATTCTATTCTATTCTGTCACTTAGAGGTCATGGTCCACTCAGATTATGAATTGGAAACAATAGAATTAGAGTTCATACTTCTATACAATAGTTTTGTACATTAAGCCAACAAAATTTCTATGGCTGGATTTACCAAATAAGGTGTTTAAAAGGCCATAATCTGATTGGTCAACGAATTCTGGGTGACCATTGTTAGAGTAGAAGGACAGTAATTGGAAGGCTGCTCTAGAGTGCAGGATTTTGACCACTCATGGGACCAATCAGATTGGTCCATTTTCATTTCAACCAGCTTACCAATGATACTGTATAATAATAATTACAGTTAATACAAGTATTTTTGGTATAAAATGGCAACATTATTAATGATGTTCTCCATGAGTCATTATACCTTAGCCACTATCATCAGACAAGTTCTCTAATATTTCTCTTAATTTTTCTTGATTGCAGGAAGATGGAGAGTCCTCATATCGTCGGTAAGATAAAAAGGATGAAATAATATATTTAAAATACAAACTGTATATTTTTAACCTTCGATTTGCTAGAAATGTTTTTGAAATGCAAAAGCAAACCAGACTGCATTATGAAATATTTGGTTTGATAATTTTTCTATTTCTTGTACTTAAGGTCTTCTGGTAAAAAGAAGAAACCCAAGGTATGCGTTGAGTAAATCAATTGTCCATAAAAAATAAATAAAAATTAAAAACTTTAATTTCATTCATCCATCCATACACCACCCATTCCTTCTATCTGTCCATCTATCCATCCAACCATCCATCCAACCAACTTGTTCTCAATCAATAGACCCTTTTCAAATATGGTGCCGATGACGTCAAACGAGGATAGATCCTGGGATGTCCCAGATGAACTTATGAGTGATACCTTGTTGTTTTGACTCTTCTGAGTTTGAGTAGCCTTACATTTTCCAGGTTTTTTCATGTGGATTGCTGTTTTTAATTGATAAAAAGATTCACCGACCATCAACCATGTAAGAAATAGATAATAAGATGACCAATCCTTGTCATCGCTTCATATTCGAAAATGGTCTATTAAAAACTATTTTTAATGGCTTCTATTCTATTTTATCATTCAAAATAACTTTATCACTTTTTTTCCAGTGGAAACGAAAGTCAAGTGCAAAGAAAAGAAGTAAGTTTAAAAATTCAAAAAAGCATACCATATGCATGATTGTATTTCTCTTCAAAATAAATAATATTTTATTTTTTTCTTCTCCTAGAAATACGACATTAATCAGTCATCAAGCCTGTATTCTACTATAATTGATTTCAGAACGATTAAAATTTTCACTGCAAATCTCAGTCATCATGAGCGTATTTTTGTACCAACACTTCTTCAATGAATCTGACTTTGTTATTCAAATAAATCTCAAAATAAAATGAATACAAAATTTGTCTCTTGATTTGTGTCTACATCTGTACACTGTAATCCAGACCCTATTCAATCCATTTTCTCTGGTATAAAATAATTACAGCATTCACTGCTTCTATACACAATTATAATGAACATTTTTAGATACTTACCTAATAATTCTGAAATTTGTCTTGAAATATAAGTTTCCTTGAAAATCAAATTCCTATCCTATTCTTTTTTGTCCTTGTTTAAATGTCCTTGATCTTTCTGATCTAGATTATCTGGAGGATTATTTGTTTTGCTGCTGTGGTGTATTAGTATGAGTCCCATTAAGATCAACGATGCTCCAATCCACCATCTCATTGACTGACTTTCTCCAAATAATGTAACACCTAAGATTGCCTGAAATGTCAAACAAAAAGCTGTTACTGATGATCCCAACCCTGCTAGCAGATCAGCTCCCGGGGGTGAATCTTCCACACAGTGTTGATGTCCAGAAGCATCTCCTGAATGGTCAAACTAGTAAGGGACCAGTCAGTATTTACAGGGAGGTGGGGCTGGTGCAAATAGAAGGGGTTCAGCATTTTTCATGCTCCAGGATGGGGTTAAGAGAGACAAAGGGCACTTCAGGGGGAGGAGTCAGGAAAATTTTTGCAAGCAAAAATCAAAATGCACCAGTCCTCCCCCCTGTAAAAATTTACTGATCCCTAATAACTAGCTTGACTAACTATTTTTTTTTGTGGGGGGGGGGGGGGGAGGGATCAGCAATCAGCATTTCAGAGGACAAAAAAATATATGGCAGCTTTTCAGATTTGTGAACCTCCCTTTGGAAAATCCTGAATACTCCCCTGTATCATATACATCAATCTCCATCCCATCTTTCTGCTAATTTCTTAAAAGACCCTAAAAATTCATATACAGTTTGACTTCCCTGGCTTTCATGGGGGGAGGGGAGGGGGAATTGTTTTTGCAGGCTGAGAATTAGTGCAAAGTGTCTACAGTGAATAAAGAGAATTACCAGATACTTACAGTACAAACAAGGTTTGATCCTGTGTTAGTGACTGTTGCTATTGCTGTTGAGGAACATTTTCTAAGAGACTTGACAAACAGTGTCCACATTAGCGCGTTGAACACGAACACAAGAGCAAAAGACAACACTCTGCACGAGATAACCGCCTAAAAATAAAACCAGACAGAAGAAAATGAATGTAAATCGCTAAAAAGCTGGATTTTCTTGAATTTTTGACAAAAAACGTAAGTGAATATTAAACTTACCCAAGAGCAGAGGTTCTGTTGTTGAGAGCTGACAGCGAGTGAAAGAAGAATGTCATGACACACGAAACGACGAAGAATGTCGGGTGACATGGCGAATTTAGCAAAGGAAGAAGCAAGAGCAGCACTGGAACCAGCTGCTATAGCTAAAGTAAGGCCCAACATTGAAATTTTAATGGAGAAAAGAAGGAAAAAGTCTGAAGAACTCGGTTGAATGAATGTCAAAAGATGGTTTATAGCAGGCGTTACTAGCTGGTGGGTGGCTGCTTAGGCCTACCACAGGTATCCCGCAACACGGTTTATTTTCCCAATCTTTCTTTCCCATTCAATATTTTTATTCGGTCAATTTTTTGTTCCCTTTAATCCGAGAAACGTTTTAGTTATTTTTACTCATTCTCGAGAAAAGAGATAGATTTACACAAATTATTCTCTCAAGCATTGTTTGGGAACAAAGAAACAATACTCAAGAGAATGACACGCGGCCTGAAATGAGAAATTGGAATGGGTCTGTATTGGGTATGAATCGTAAGAGGTGCTCAGTGCTTAAGCCAGTGTAAAGGCCCATCAAAACTGATTTATTTGACTCCAATATATGTGCTTTTGCCATTTTAATCATAAGTCTCGCGGGCACATAGTGAAACTCTTTTTGTGTGCAGCTTTGCTGTCGACAGAGTTTTCGAGGGGTGTCGCTCCTAGGAACTTTCCTGCATACGATTATGGAACGCCGGCAACCCAATTCGGCAAGTGGTACACAAAAAATGATTGCATTTCTTTGTCTGAAAGCATCGTGTTATTCCCAGCAACGTTACGGGTCGTGTTTACACGACGAAACTTGTTGAGCGCATCTTTGCAGTATCTCACTGATTCATGCAATGCGCGAGAATAGTTGCACCATTTTCCCGGTCCTTGAGATTGGGAAGGATCTTAGCAAAAGGCAAATAGATATAAATTCACTTGTATGATAATTAGCTATATTTATTGAATAACTAGATATTTCAATTTCATATTTTTTGATAGAATTTATAACTGATTCTCGACTGACAAGCTTCCATGAGAAGCACACTTTTTGTATGTCAAGGAAACCGCGACCAACTGTTTTCTCGCCGTTGCGAGACAAGTTGCTGGAGAATTGCAGTGTGTAACAGGGGTTGTCTCGCAATGTTTTTGGTTGCGCGTAGCGTTGCACGAAGTAGAACTCAACTGGCAACGCCATTGCACATACATGTATCACAATTTCCTCGCAATTTTAAGGCATCCCAGTCTCACAACGAATTATTTTCAAGATCCTCCTTTCGACCTTCAAGTGCCTTCACGACCTCGCTCCTGATTATCTCACTGACCACCTCAAGTTGTACCAGCCTGGCCGGCCCCTGCGGTCTTCTTCCAAATTTCTTCTCCATATTCCAAAATCAAGAACTTCTACATTTGGTAACAGAAGCTTTGCTCTAGCTGCACCTGTACTTTGGAATAATTTGCCTGATGCTGTAAAGTACTCCGACTCTGTTCCTGCCTTTAAATCTGCACTCAAGTCTTTCCTGTTTAACAGGAGTTTTTGAACTATATTTTTCATTTACCATCGCAACCTGCTGTCTGTCTACTCCTCTTGTCAAAAGCATCAAGACTTCAGTTAGATGCGTTTAAGAATTCTACATTATTATTATTATTGTTATATTTTAAAAGTCGCTGGGATCGCGTTGCAGTGTAACACCTCACCTCGGCAACCTCTACGCTACATTTTCAAGAATTGCGAGAAAAGTTGCTGAGCATATTGCACAGCGTAACAGGGCCTTAACTCAATGGAAAACCCTTTCAATGTCAGGGCATTAACTGAGTCGTTACCCGAAGTTGCAGAA
Source organism: Anthopleura xanthogrammica (assembly GCA_964019055.1). Classification (NCBI taxonomy): domain Eukaryota; kingdom Metazoa; phylum Cnidaria; class Anthozoa; order Actiniaria; family Actiniidae; genus Anthopleura; species Anthopleura xanthogrammica. The sequence continues at coordinate 19,653,986 of OZ025207.1, read as the reverse complement.
GAACTCGACTTATGATAAAAACTGCCACTGAAAGGCTTCAAATCTCTACTATACCAAAATACTATTGCAAAAATCAAGCTTTTTTATGAAACTGTAACTTCAGTTGCTTGATTGAGAATATCACCTGAATTAACACCCTTTCGAATTCCAAAGACTTCCAACGCAATTTATCCTTACTGCAGTACTTCCAGTGGAATTGAAATTCACGTAATTTCCTCATTGTAAATTTCTTCATGTCTTCCTACAAAACTACGAGTTATTACTTGTTCTACTCTTCCAACTATTACCACTAAAAGTTCTTGCAACAGTTTTTGAATCTGCAGTCAGGCAAGGCAAAATATTCGGCTTCGAGCCTCTTTTCTTCAGCAACTTTTCATGCTCATCTCGCAGCGAACCAAAGTCCCTTTTAAGCTGAACATACTCTGAGAAAGTTTGCTTCGTTTCAGGTGCTTGAAACCTTAGCACTTCGATTTCACCCAGAAGAACAGCTATTCTATTTTTTAACAAATCTCTCTCCTTATAAAGACTTTTTAGAGCTTGTGACGAGTCTTGAAGACTGAATTCCAGTGAGCATATTACTTGTTCTTTTTCCCCGTTTTCTTCTTTCAATTCACCAATATTTTTTTCTAGTTCGAAAATATGGTCTTTGAGTTGCTTGACCTCAAGTGTTAAGTCTGTTGGCTGTTCGGGTTTAGGTTCAATGGCAGCTTTTTCCCGCGCTTCTTGCTCTTGTCTCAACTGCACTTCCAGTACTTTGACATTTGTTTTTAATACATCTAAAGACTTTCGGAGAGAGTCATTCTCACAAGTCAGCTCACGAATTCCTTTTTGTAAAGTCACTTTAGCGCCTTGGAGTTCAGAATTTTCTTTCTTGATGGATTCAAGAGTGGAGTGAGTATCTTCTAACTTAGATTTGGACACCTTTGAAAAGAAAAATATTTTCCCGTTAAATTGAGTTTCCTCTCGCAACTCGTCTTTCTCATTTATATGTTATAGACCCCTAGCCCCTTGCAGCACTTCAGAATGCCGCTCAATTCTCATTTCGGAGGACAAAAAAATGGGTTTCCAATTCTCTTGTTTTTCTCATTCCATCTCTTTTTCTTCTATTTCCTTCTTCCTTTCTCTCCCCCTTAGCTTTCACCTTTTTCTATATTTCTTTCGCTCCTTTCTATCACGATTTCTTCCTTCCCTTCTCTCTTTTATCTTTTTTTCCTTTCCTCCATTCCTTTCGTTCTTCACACAAGTCATAATAACAAAGTACTATAGAAAATTCTGGATTAAAAGTCATGACATGGATCAAGGTATGAGATATTAATTGAAAGTTTTCAAACTTTCTTCACTACAGCTTGTTTACAAAGAGATTCAAGTTCTCAAAGCATCTGTCAAAATATTGACAAGGGACTTATGACACACTTATGGGCTACAAATATTAAACAATATAACTCTCTTGGCTTATTTTATCACACTTTGGGTACCTTTTTGATTGCCCTACAGTTCACAAGATTTATTTATATCCAATTTTTCAACGTTATCCAGGAGCGGATCTAGGATGTTGAGCTAAAACAATAGGCCTCTTTCATGTGAGGTCAAAGCAGCTCAATTTGGCAGACAAAACAAAATATTTTCAATCTCCTGAGAAGTGGAAACTATTGTTTTGTCCTCCAAATTGAGCTGTATTCCGACTCGCTGCAAGGGGTCTATGGGCTCTTAGTCCCCAGAAGAAAACATATATCATCCATGCATTTACTATTTTCATATTTTTTGAAGAAATCAAGGCACCCAATGAATTTCCTTCTCTTCAAATAGGTCTTATTTTCCAAACGAACAAATTCCTAATGCTTACCTCACTGACCATAACAATAATAGATAACTCAATCTAGGAATAATTTCCTCTTTGTCAGAAGATATTGAATTTTGCTAGAACCATACAGTGAATAATTTTGAAGTTTTAGATTAACAAAGTTTTACTGAAACTTACAATAAAATAAATAAATTTTTGGCTTCAAATTTCTTTTTTTACGAACCTCTGTGTGTTGTATTTTTGTTTCTTGGTCTTTCAGCTTCATGTTCAAGCCTTCATTTTCTTTTTCTAGTTCCTTTATTTTTTCAACAAGCTATTGAAATTTGGAGAAAACTACCATTAACATAATGCATAAAGGAAAGGAAACATCTTATAACAAGAAAATGAGTGGTACCTTTTCTTTTTCCATGGCCCAGTTGTTTGCTTCCTCAAGTTTCTCAGAAACTAAGCGTATCATCTAGGGAAAAATCTCCATCAGTTTAATACACACACTACAAATATTACAAAAGACAATTAGACTGTATTATTAATAGTGGATGGCAATTTTCAAGCATAGTTCAGTTGGTTAGTGCACAGCCTTGAGCTAGAGGTCCATGGTTTGATCCTCAGGATCTCCATGAAGCTTCAGCTTTGAATACTCATACAGTAAAATAGAGCACTGATAGAGAGAGGGGGAAAGTGTGCACCGTTGGCTTCCATTGATAGCAGTTGAATTCCAACTGAAGAAACTACCAACATTAAATATAGGTACTTTAATTACCTTTAACTTTTACTGTTGTGATTGGACTAGCTAGTAATCCCACCCAGAAATAGGTAGTGATACTTCTAGTTGCTTTGGCTATATTCTATCTTTAACTAGACGCTCTTGGAGCGTTCACTGGGTTGCCTGTGCGAGAATTTGGCCACTCACCAATCCTATATACTCTATTATTTCTTACCAAAGTGTTCCTTTTGGGTTCAAAGTCCCCCTTTATCAAAAACATTTTAAATTCTAGTAAGACATTAGTGTTGCGTTACTGACTTGTCAATGCATATTATATTTCTACTTGACCTACTAGAGTACCTTTCAAGACTAGCTGATGAAATAAACATATCTATTTCAGTATCGAAACTGTTCGCTGCAAAACAAACATTTTATCAATGTAAATACACTTAGCCAAAATGTGTTTAACTGGTCATTTGTTTTTCCCTCAGTTTTTGTTTTCTGTATTTTCATAAATGGAAATATTCAACAAGGAGTCTTGGCAGTTCGCTTTCTTGTAGATCACTATCAGCTCGTCTGACTTCTACAAGTTCTTGGAGTCAGCTTTCATCAAAGCTTTGTTTGTCACTCATTTTGTAGTTTGTCTCTCGTTCTGTTGTTGTCTGAGATCTGGTAAGATCTAGTTTGATCATAGCTAGGTAGTTTATAAATTCTCTTAGTCTATTTTGACTAGTTTGTCTAGTTCTATGATTCTCATACCGTAGTTTGCTCATAGATTCTCAAAGATAGCTCATAGATTCTCAGACTTCTCTCTTTGAGTATGTGGACAAACCCATTCCAAAATCGCTCAATAACATCTTTTAGTGTGTGTCTACCACGTACGGCGTGTGTGTTTGTAAGTAGTTTAAGCATAGCGTTAAAAAACCTAAAGACAATAGTACGCAACATGCCTACAGACAAACTAGTACTTCACGAACCCTGAACGAATGAATTAATGGTGACACAATCTCATTTTAAGACTGGTTTGCTACCATAGCAACCCAGTAAAAAGAGGTTTTTAACTTAAAAAAATATAAACCAACCTCTTGTTCATGTTTATAAGTTAAATCTCGATTGCTCCTGTCAATCTTTGCCAGACAGTCCTTTCGCATTTGTTCAAGTCTTGTTTTGGATTCTTCAGCTGCAGCATGGATGTCTTTGCACTTGAGTATCTCACCCTGCAGAAAAAGAATAAAAAACTCAGGATAACTTGTCTTTTCTTGGAACTGTATAATGATATTTACTAGGACATTTAGCATCAATTATAGACTGCTATAATATAATTATTATATGGTGCAGCCAAGAAGATTACGATCTTTTAAATTAGTAACATTTGCAATTAAGTTATTAGTGTTAGCAATTTGCTTCTGAGACCAGACATTTAGACTGGGTGTAATAAATACTCTCTTCTCTTATGAGCACAATACATTGTTTAAAAGCTGTTCAAGAATCTATTAATCAAGACTTCTTACCCTTAATTATAGATCCCTAGCGGTATATTAAAAGGTGCAAAAAGCTGTAGATTTAAGGACTTTTAACAACAACAACAACAACTGAAGCAGCACTGTACAGTATACATGCGCTGGATTATTCTTCTAATGAAGAATCTAATGAAAAATCTATTAATCAAGACTTAGCTTCTTACCCTAGCTATAAATCCCTAGCTGTTAGTTTTGTTAAAAGATGCAAAAAGCTGTGTATTAAAGGACTTACAACCACTGAAGCAGCACTGTATGTTGATGGAGATTATTCTTCATACGAATGAAACTACAGAGAGCTTTATACTCTTTGACTGTATGCATGTCAAATGGAGTGATTAACATACCATCCTCTAACATTATAGCTATGTCATCAATGATAAAATAAACAAACCCTATAGTATTAATGATAATTAATTCATCTAATAAATGATAACTGATTAATTAATTGTGTTGTTGGAGCTAGGGAATCTTGTTGATGTCTAATCTTAGAGACTATAGAAAAAGAAAAATATCTGAAGCGCTTTTTATTAAAGAACAAAAGCCAAGCCTGAATGAATAGGGACAATCTATCCCCCTGAGCCTTCTAAACTAAATTATACGTCCTAATTCAGTTCATTTGCTGTTGATGGCCTTTGGAGAAAGGCCAAAATATTCTCAAATTAAAAAAAATAATAAAAAAGAAGACAAATATTCTCGTATTTCTGTTTTATTATCAAGCGGTATGCCCAAATAAATACATTTTTTAGTGTGCTTTTTATTGACTACGCAGGAATGTTATGTTGTGACGGCTGAGTAGACTGTGTGTATTTATACCTGTCTGATTAAATACACTTCCAAAGCTGCACTAATCCCAGGCAGTCATGAAGTTTAACTATACAGCACCCAGAATCAGCGTCATATATTAAATTTTGTTCCCCCCCCCCCCCCCCCACATAAATAATGACTGGTCCCTAAGAGAAAGGGGGTTGTTCATTTTAGGTATGATATAAAATATTAATGAATGCTCCCTTAATATAAGCATAGTTAATAGAGGGGAATGATATAAGAATATAGAAATGTAGTTATTCACAGAGCTTTATATAAAAGCTTGCTCTGCAAGTTCTCTCTCTCTTCCTCTCTTCCCCTCTTTCTCTCTCTTTCTCTCTCTTTCTCTCTCTTTCTCTCTCTTTCTCTCTCTTTCTTTGCTCAGCACAGGAGAAGTAAGTCATACCACAGGGAAAGCAAAAGAACAGCTGATGACAAAAAAGTTCTTTAAGCAAAGCTTTATCAAAACGTAACCATTACCTTAAGATACTCCAGTTCTTTCTCCAGTAAGTCATATTTTTCAGCCTTAATCTCACAGATCTCCAGATAAGCCACACGGTGTTTCAGTTTTTCAGCCTCCCCGTGTACATCCTGCAGATGAAGAAGCGTTCGAATGTGTTTGCTCGTTAAACGATCGTCCAGTTCTGTTCGTTCGTCGAAGCCCTGTCGTTTCTGCACCGACATACTAGCCTTCTCAGATACTTCTTTCATCTAGATATTCATTTAAATAAAAAATCGGATACCGAAAAAGACAAAATATTGAGGACAAAAGTCAATGTTTTTTGAATGCTGTTGTTGTTTTGGCCGTCGGCAAGGATACTAGTGCCAGGTTACACTCGGTCGGTTAATGCCTCTGCCTGGAAAAAAGAACTGAAATCTAGAGCGTGGAATTCAAATTTCTTTATTTTTATTTTTATTCGTTCATTAAATTTATTTTCGCTTATTTATTTATATCCCTCGATTTCATACTATTTTTACAATATTTTTACATCTTACAACAGACGGTGACCATTAGAGAATTTATATAGGAAAACAACCTGCCGTGCGAAAAAAATATTTCTTCTGTATTTTTGCTTGATTTCTCTGTTCGCTTATATTATTTAGCACACTTTCTATTTAGCTTAGGCCTCTAACCCATTATTTCAATAAATAATATATATTTTCCAGATTTTATTTTCGTCTAGCACTTTTATCTAAATCGGGCTTCCTGTGGTTGTTATTTACGAATATTATTATTTTTAAAGAGCGCCTCCCTCAAATAAGCGCCGCCACCGAAAAATTCGAAGAGCGCCTCGGCGCTTAATGGAGCAGAACAATCGCCTCTTATTTCTGGTGTCTCATGTTCGATTCCTGAACTCGGCATCACATGTGAACAGAGTTTGTTAGTTTGTTAGTTTACTAAAACCTTACATTCCAATCTTTTTTGATCTATGTACTAGCTGTACCCTGACTTTCAACAGCCCAGAGGCTAACTGTCTCAGGGTATGGATAAAACTTGATTGAAGGTTTCGAATGCTGATACCCTGACAGCAGATGTGTCCAGGCCCGCAGTTAGTGTCTCTAACGACTTCGTTCAAATCATAAAATTCTCTATGGGGGTCGCCATGGTTACTGCAGACATTGTTTTTGTTGAGATTGTGCGGGTTGTCTGTTAAGCATCGGCGGTGACGGTAAAAGGTTTCACCAGCCCAGTCGATGAATGGTTGGTTGGTCACATGACATCGTTTTACTTTAGTAGTTTTGCTGACTGAAACAAAAACAGAAAAAAAAGCTTGAGTGCAAAGACTATATCCATGAAACAGCACTAGGTGTTTAGTACTGAATAGAACTGATATGAAAGTAGTGGCGGATTTTAGGGGTTCGTCACAGGGTGCCCGTCACCCCCCCCCCCCCCCCCCCTTCTAGCTTGGAATTAGTTGGTCAGTATAGCAAAAGGTGTATCCTCTTGATTTTGTGCCCCCCCCCCCCCCCCCACCCAACTCAAAATCCTAGATCCGCCCCAGAAAACAATAGACACTGCACATGTGCACGATAAGACATCTATAGTAGGCACACAAGCGCGCAGTACTTGAACCAGCCGTTACGACGTTAGGATTTTCCAGAAAAGTTCGTCTTCAGATTTTTGTCCCTTGGCCAGTAGTTATGAATTCGTGACCTCTGGAGGGGTTTTCAAAAAGATTTGGGTTTGAAATCGCCAGTGAGGCCAAAATATATGGATCCGGCTTTAGATCCAGACAGATTAATGTGGAGAGGACATAAATGTGTTGTTGAGACAAGACTAACAGACATCAAAAGAGGGAAAGGAGGCTGCAAATCCGCCACAAGTTACACTTACTTCCATCACGTCGGTGCCTTGCGGTGCTAGTTAACACCACTATCTGCATCACCACGACCATCACGAGAAGAATGGCACTAGATTTCGAAAACATCTTCGAGACTTTCAGCGCGTCCGGTTCGTCACAGTGTTTGGTCAGCTTGCTTATTCAAGATAAGTTAAAACTGCTAACCTGACGTGTTCTATGCTTTCTTTCTGATTATATCGTGACATCAGAATCAACACAACAAATAACCACGTGCAATGCATTCCATAGTCACAAGTCAAAAATTTACCTCATAAATTTTAAACACGTTAATGGGTTGCACGAAATGAACTAATATTATTCTATGCATGCCGGTCGCTAGGGGCGGTTCGATGGTTCTAACAAACCCCCCTCCTTAACGCTTCTATTCGTAAATTTCGGCGAGAAAAGCTGGATAATCCAATAATTGAGGTTGGAAGAAAACCCACCCTCCCCCTTCTTTTCCGAGGTTCTAACGACGGGCCTGCTATGTCAACGAGTTTACGCACTAGAGGTTTTACAAGTACCCGTGAGCTGTGAACGAAGTGAATACCACTCCCCTAAATTGTTTTAATTGGTTTTATCTTAGAGATAATGGGTTCAACCTGCTAATTATGAGCTTACACACGCGCAGAGATATGCAGATACTGATTCATGTCACACAGTCAGTTTTATTTTTGTGTAAAAAAAATATCTACATAGTTTTAATATAGTATACCATCCTATAATTCGATATTTTCAAACCCATCTATCTATTTAAATTTTGGTTTAGCTGGTGTCCCAAATAGTCCCCTTTACAGTTCCCTGCACCATCTTGAAAGGTAGCCGGGCCGTTTCATCGAAGGGAGACGAACTGTGAGCTTGCAACGATAGAGACATGTGAATAATTGTCCAAGGTGTTATAAAAGGTCTCTATCATTGCAAGCTCACCGTTCGTCTCGTTTGGATGCAACGGCCCGGCTACCTTTCAAGATGGTGCAGGGAACTGTGAAGGGACTGTTAGTTTGTATGAGCGAAATCCATTGATATTTTCAATCAAGTTTTTGATTGATTATTGAGAGATATCACAAGTGAAAAGAGGAGGAGTGATAAAACAATGAACGGTCTAATGGTAGAAAACAAGTGTTGAATCACCCATTTCTAACCGCTGAATAAATGCTGTTATTGTTTTGGAAGTCGGCAAGGATACTAGTGCCAGGTTACACTCAGTAGGTTTATGCCTCTGCCTGGGCAAAAGAACTGGAATCTAATGACGGAAATAGGAGAAAAAACGTTTTCAAATTTCAATCGGCAAATTTACATCAAAAAAGCCATTTACCATGCAAGGACAACTGGCACGAATGGGTGGGTGGACAGACGGACAGACAAACGAAAGTAATGATAGATTATTGAAGAATGGATTTGAATGATTTTAACTTGGGTGGAGATAGTTTATTGATATTTGGTCAAATAATCGAATTAAAATCGAAATATTTAAAAAAATTAATGTCATCAAGAATCTCAAGCTTTCCTGTGAAATTGTACTTGTATTGTACCGCGTGCATGCACTTCCGGTTACGACTACTTTCCGAGGCCGAGGGGGTTCGGCGACCCTCTGAAAGCGGAAGTTCTTGTTTCGAAAAAAATCATATCGAGTGAGACTTGAAGTATATAAAGATTTGACGTTTAGGGAGATTCCCATGTTTGTGGAAGGATACAACCTCGAGTTAATTCTTCGGCGAAGAATTAACGTAAAGAAAACCCCTCGAATAGCAGGAGAGGAGTATGATGGTTGAGTCAGGGAGTAGAACCAAACACCACATAAACAACGTACGATTGATATATTTTATTCTTACAGATACAAATACAGAAAGATTGTTTGCTCTACATGGCCGTCTAACTCTGATTTGTCACAATCAAGAATTACTCAGACTGAACAGTCTCCGTTACACCCTGACAGCAGATGTTTCCAGGCACACAGTCAGTATTCACAATGACTGCGTTCAAATTATAACGTAGTCTTTGGGGGTCATCATGAGTCTCGCAGACCGTCTCTTTGTCGTCATCGTTCGGGTTATCTGGTAAACATCGGCGGTGAATGTAGAAGCCCTCGTATGGTTGGTTGGTGACTTGACATGGTTTTACTCCACCACCGTCGGCTGAAACCAAAACAGAAAAACAACTAAAATTGGCTGCTGCCTTTCATGATGAGAAGCTTTGCAATCAACTTCAACACTATCGGGCCCACGCTCATGTCATCGAACATGATATACGCAATAGGAATAAATTAGTTGCGCTCTGAATTCTCATACTGACCATAAATTTGTTATATAAGAGTGAAAAGGAGGTTAAAAGCGCAATTTTCTCTGCAACTTATCTCGCAACGGCGTTGCGACACAAGTTGCAAAGAGCATCAGTGCGGCGTTTGCAATTAAAAAAAAGCAATTTAAGAGATGTAACGTTGCAGCAATCGTTGCGAAAAGTAGATTGCGTCTTGCACCTTCAGTAAACCTTCTTGCAACTTTTACGCCGTTTCGAGACGAGTTGCAGAGAAAATTTCTCCGTGTAACCGCGCCTTAAAACTTACTCGACCCACCTTGCCGTTTGGACCCTTGCTTCGTGCTGTTAGCAAAGACCATTGTCATCGTGACGACCATCACGAAAAGAAAAGCTCCAGATTTCGAAAACATCTTCAAGACTTTTGTTTAGTCAGCTTGTTCACTCTAACGAAAGCAGGCTGCAACTGATAGCCTGATGTGTTCTATACGCTTTCTTTGTACTGATTACAACGTGACGTCAGAATCAACGAAACGAATAACCACGTGCAATGCATTCCATAGTCACAAGTTAAACATGTACCTTATAAATTTTAAACATGTTTATAGTTTGTATTCAGGTGGAAATATTTATCTGTGTCAACGAGTTTACGCACTAGAGGTTTTACAAGTACCCGTGAGCTGTGAACAAAGTGAATACCACGCCCCTAGACTGTTTTAATTGGTTTTATCTTAGAGATAATGGGTTCAACCTGCTAATTATGAGCTGACACGCTTGCAGTGATGTCAAAAGGTGAAAAGAGGCAGAGGGATAAATCATTTAAGGTCCCATGTTGCAAAACAAGGCTTGAATCGCCCAGTTAACCAAGACCATCTAACAATACAGTCATAATAATCAGAAGTCAAGAAGCTATTGCATATCCGACAATATTTTTTCGTATTCTTTTCCTGATACCCGGTGAGATTTTCTGGTTATGATTTCTGCCCTCTGCAGGTATTAGGACTCCTAAGACAAGACTCTCGTGACAAGATATTAAAAGAGTGAAAAGGAGGTTAAAAGCGCGATTACACGGAGCAATTTTCTCTGCAACTTATCTCGCAACGGCGTGGGATAACATATAGTTGCACCGAGAGAAAATGAAGTAGTTTATCTTCTCTTGATTGCACCGTGCATACCAGTGCACAATATGCCCGAAGGTTCGCGTATACGTGAACTATTTTGTGGCATTCTACTTGAAAGTATCCTGGTGTAACTGGAATTTTATTTGTTAACGGATTGAAAATATGGGGAAAAAATAACAAAAGATACAAAATTAAAACCTTCAAATCTTATCGATTCCCTTAAATAGCATCTGGGCTGATCCAATTTAGGGCACGGCTAACTGAAAGATCAAATTGGAATTTAGCATGTTAGGTTTTGTGGAGGGAGGAAAACCGGCAAAAAATATCAAGGGAGAGAGACTTAACAAGCCTTACTCATATGTGATGCCAAGTCCAGGAATCGAAACCCAGACCCCAGAGGTGAGAGGCTAGTGCACTACCGCCGTGCCACTTTTGGTTCCAAAGATTTCGATGAAAACAAAGATTTGCTTGGAAGAAATTATGTCATGAAGCCCAATAGGAACGAATCAAAAATGGAGGCAAATGAAGGTTGTTTTTCCCCATTTATTTAAAAAGGGAGCAACCTATTTTGGAAACCTGTTGATATGCAACATGTGGATTAGCCACGCCCCTCTATCGACTTGACATGTGGATTAGCCACGCCCATCTCTCTTTGTTGACAGGTTGATTGATTTCCATTTAGCCAAACAGTCATTACAACAATCAATTCTTGGTTCTCTTGGCCACCTTTGATGCCATAAATGAACGGAAAAAGCGGGAATTTTGATGACAAAGTTCAAAACCTGGTAATTATGAGGAAGTAGTGTAGCATCCTCTCGCCAATTCAAGAATTTGGTGCCAGGGGTTCGTGGTTCGAGTCCCGTGTGCGGAGTCTAGTATGCTCGAATTGAGTTTGTTCGATAAGTTGCTCTACTTATGCTACCAGGTTTTTGCCGGTTGCTCTGGTTTTCCTCCCTCAATAAAAATCAACTTTTAAATTCTAATTCGATCTCAGAATCAGAGAGTTTTATGCTAGATAACTCTTCGTGGTTAATACGTATTTACCCTCTTTATTATTATCTATCTGCTAATGAAGTAACGGTATGGCGCTGTTCGTAAACGGAAGTGCTTGTAGTTACAAATTTCGAGCAAGACTTGGAGTAATGAGTGATGGCTCACCCACCCAAGCCAGCGACACAAGTTAAGCAAAGTTACGACACCAGATTGAGCGGTCTGTATTTTAGAGATGTCGGTTGTGGAAGGAGAAAACCCAAAGAATTAATCCGGGAAAATCCCTCGAATATCATAGGATAGGAGTTTGATGGGCGGAACCAACGATCACAAACAACGTACAGTTAAAATATTTTATTCTGAGATTGCTTGCTCTACATGGCCGTCTAATTCTGGTTTGTCAGAAATATGGACTGATGAATGTGTTGTCAATAATTATTTATAGACCTTTTCGCTGGTTTTCCCCTTACAGCAGATGGTTCCACGCCCACAGTTAGTATTTCTAACGAATTTTTCCAATTGATAACGTTTTCTATCCGGGTCCCAATGGTTCTTGCATAGATTGTTTTTGTCTTCTTTGCTCGCCTTGTCGACTGCTAAGCATCGGCGGTGTCGGTAGATGATTCGGAAAGACGTTAAGGGAAACCAGGGAAGATATGGTTGGTTGGTGATGTGGCATTGTTTTACTCCACTGCCGACTGAAACAAAAACAGAAAAACAGCTAACTGCTGCTCTTTCATTATAAAAAGTGAGTTTGATGGCAACTCCAATTTCAACGACTCTAGGTCCCACGCTGAGCTCGCAGATCTAGAGATGCAATGTCATGCAAGCAGGCGTGATAGCAATGACAGCGCTCATCTGCCGGGAAGACTTTGCGATTTAACCAAATGTCATAAACGTTTTTTATTATACAGAAAGTTTTGTTTTCATTTTCTGTCACCTGGCCAGTTGCTTCGAGTTCGTATCCTCTGGAGGTTTTTTTCCAAAAGATCTGGGTTCAAAAACGCCACTAAGTGCTGACGGAAGGCCAAATAAAATCTGAAAAAAAAGTTCTTACATAGCGCATTCAATGCGCTTAAATTCACAATCTTTAATTTTTAGTGGAGAACTTTACGGCTGCCACATTGCTTAAAATCATGAGAATTGATTAATAATTAATACATTTATGCCTCCAGCAGGAACAGGCATGTTGAACCAGGAGACATACAATCGAATCCCCTACTCTTTTGCGAATAGCCAAACAATTTTTTTAATGCATTATTGGGACTGTTAAAGTCAAAAGATGGAAAGGAGGTTGCAAATCCCCACAAGTAAAAATACCAACCGTCAAACAACATCATCTCCATCACGACGACCATCACAAGAAGAATAGCTCCAGATTTCGAAAACATCTTCAAAACTTTCAGCGTGTCTGGTACGTTCCTTACAGTGTTTAGTCAGCTTGTTCACTCTAACGAAGGCAGGTTGCAACTGATAACCTGATGTGTTCTACGCTTTCTTTGTACTGATTACAACCGTGACGTCAGAATCAACGAAACGAATAACCACGTGCAATGCATTCTTTAGTCACAAGTTAAACATTTACCTCATAAATTTTAAACACGTTAATGGTTGCACGAAATGGACTAATATTATCCTATGTCAACGAGTTTGCGCACTAGAGGTTTTACAAGTACCCGTGAGCTGTGAACGAAGTGAATAACGCCCCTAAATTGTTTTAATTGGTTTATCTTAGAGATAATGGTTCAAGAGAGGTATCAAAAGGTGTAAAGAGGGGAAAGTGATAAAACAATGAACGGCTCCATGGCAAAACAAGACTGCAATCATCACTTATTTTTCGTTTCTTTTCTGTAATTCACTGAGAATTTCCTCAGAATGAGCTAAACTGTTTAAATAAAGGTCGACACTACTGATGGAATATTCGAGAGACAAGTAGACCCTTTCGTGGTATTCTACTTTAAAACATTGTACACACCTAGTATTTTTTAAACGAATTGCGTGCTAATGAAAATATGGAAAAAATTCCATATTCTAATCAAGGTACAAGGTTGATTAACCTTTTTGAAACGTCCAATCAATGATACTAATGAATTCCAAAATTGGCAAAAAAATCGCAAAAAAAAATAAAATAAAATAAAATAAAAAAAAAAGATAAAATAAAATAAAATAAAATATTAGTTTAGTTTCAAAATATTTTATCCTTTGTCATGAAAAAAGGACTCCACAAAGAAACTACTGCTCAACCCCATGACATTTTAAAGGTGTGAAGGAAAAAAGTGAATAAAATGAATTACAGAAAAGCATTTTTGATGACAAAGCCTTCAGCAACTGCTCTAAGGGTTTAGTGTATGACGATGTTCAACCAACAGGGAAGGTACCATTCATTTTACCACTGTTTTCACTGTTTGCTACGCGCTCATCGAGACAACCACTGCCGTTAATCAAACAGACTGTTCGGTACTTTACACACAGTACCCTGATTAACGACTGTTGTCTCGATCAAGGCGTAGCAATGAAGACAGTGTTAATGGACTCAGTAATGGATCAATCTTAAAAGAATGTAGATAAAGAGCCACAAAGGAACAGGTGCTCTAATAGTGGATACTAATATTAATATTTAGCTCATTTGGTGTCCACAATTAATAGTAATCAGTAATGTTCGTAACCATCTCTCTCTTTATCAGGTTAGAAAATATTGTTTCAATAGATAAATGGATGTTTAGCTGTTCCCTTTTTTTTTTTCAAGATGGTTTCTGGTGGAATTTTGTCTCGTTTAAATTGCTTGGTTTCACTTGACGTCATTTCCTGTCTCGTGCAGAATGTTCATCAGCTGAATCACAAGTTTTCAATAGAATACTTTCTGGCTGATAGCACGTGGTGGTCAGTGTTTGACCACCATTTGGAATGCTCCAAATAATGAGATTCAAAGACTTTTATTCGCTGATTGAAATCCAGCAATAGCGAGAGAGAGAGAGAGAGAGAGAGAGAGAGAGAGAGAGAGAGAGAGAGAGAGAGAGAGAGAGAGAGAGAGAGAGAAGTGTTGAATTGAAATAATCACAGATAATCGTCTGCACGTGTAAAGCGACACGCCTTCTTTTGCCACCAGTTGTTTTCTCATTCTTTCGAATTCTTGCACGAAATCACAGTCAGTTGGAAACAAACCTCATCCCAGCCATCAATACGATACGGAGTCATAAATATTTTGGCATGAAATTGAAGTTCCATAGAATTATCAAAATCTCATCAAAAATCTCAAGGGAATAAGTACTAGATATAATAGTGCTGTAGTATAGATTCTATTGTAAGGTTTTTGAGTGCCCGGTGATCTGACTGAACCTTCTACCAAAGTTTCCAAGAGCTTCGAACGGATAAAGGGGTAGAAACTTCATGTATGACAAAGCATTGTATTTATTAAACTAAAAATATTGGGTGATCACATTTCTGTACCATACATGAAGTAAAACGCGATATACTAAATCTTGAATGATTTTCCAACCCTCCGATGAAGCTAACGAACTCTGTTGAAGAAAAGGACCCTGATAACAAAGCATAAGTTGCTGTAATGACTGTTTAGCTAAATGGAAATCAATTAACCTGTCAACAAAGTGAGGTAGGCGTGGCTAATCCACATGTGAAGTCGACAGAGGGGCGTGGCTAATCCACATGTCAAGTCGATAGAGGGGCGTGGCTAATCCACATGTCAAGTCGATAGAGGGGCGTGGCTAATCCACATGTCGCATATCAACAGGTTTCCAAAGTAGATTGCTCCGGCTTTTTTGATCAAATGGAGAAAAATTCCACCTCCATTTTTGACTCCTAAATTTCATGACATAATGTTTTCCAAACAAAAATCTCTATTTTCATCGCAGATTTCGGAAATCTTTGGGAATCAAGGTTAAGGTGTAGCGATTGTACACTCGCCTTTCACCTCTGGGTTCTTTTCAAGCGTTTCGACCAATCTGAACGCGCGTAGTATCTTAAATATTTCATTAACATATATACATATACCTTATTGCAAGAATTAAGGTTGTCATATGAAAAAGCAAATTACAAAAAAGCAACGTATTTTGCTAAGGTCATATGACACGTTCTTGCAATTATGTAGTATGATATATAGAAATAATACTAAAGAGAATGGCTGCATCATGTTGGTTGACATGACGAAAGAAAATAATGGAACGAACGGTGAGCTTGTAAAGTGATAGAGACATGTGAATAATGGACTACTTCGACGATGCGGCGGCCATCTTGAATCTGAATAAATGAAAATAACTTTTTACGAGATGCCGGGGGTATACGTAGGATCTGATGAAGAAAAAAACAAATCCTGCCTTTCTCTGGCCCTATCATGCTGGTTAAGTGACAAGCACTTCCTTTTTCTACGTAGTATCAGTCATTATTTTCACATCTTGAATCGCAATGCATTATGGGGCGTCCAGGGGGCAAAAGAAAACAAAAATGTCAGATAAAATAGAGAGTTTCGTTTATTTGTCTTTCTTTCATGTCCATCTTCTTAATTCATCTCTTGTCAAGTTGTCTAGGGGTGAAACGTTAATTTTAATCGACGACATAAGTGTAAATAAGATTTGTATATTTGCCCCTTACCAAAATGGCCGCCGTATCGTCGAAGTAGTCCATTGTCCAAGGTGTTAAAAAAGGTCTCTATCATTGCAAGGCATGGATACCTTTCAAGATGGCGCAGGGAACTGTGAAGGGGAATATTGTTGATTGTCATTAGGGTTGAATTTGACAAAAGATTATTAAGGAAATGATACTTTAATATATGCAGGGAACTGTGAAAGGGGCTATTTTAAAAAAATCGCCGAAAATATTGGCTTTTTCTTTTCTTTTCTTTTCAAGCGGTTAACTTAATGCTTACCGTAATTATGTACGACTATTGACATTTCAAAAGATTCAAAAAATTTCCAAACGTAGACGGCCAAAATTCATTGCATGGCTTCGGTCTCCCTTGGTTACGCCTCACAAGCCCAAGGGCTTAGCTAGAACATTGAAGAAATTACAACAGTAATCGTAAGAAAAGGAAAATAATAAAATTCCTTATAATCTTTGTAGCATTCTTGAGGAAAGCCCTTTAGTTGTCAGTCCCAACTAGTAACCGCTCGGTCATAATCAAATTATTGAATTTAAATCTGATTTTTTTGGAGAAAATAAATCTGATTCCAACTAACTTTAAATTTATCTTTCGCACAGGTGACTCTGCAATGATAGAAACATGTGATGAATACTCCAGTTTCACATTCGATGGAAACCGCTGTTTTTGAAGACCACAGACTCATTTGTACAGGCTTAGCCTCGCTTATAAGTCAGCTATTCAACGACATCATTAAAAGTCCGTGGGATTTCAAAACATTGGTATTGTTTCAACTTACACATTCTTTACATTACGGTTGACGTATGCAAATCATTAGCAACAGCCAACTGTAATGTAAAGAATGTGCAAGTTGAATAATACCAATCCCACGGACTTTTAATGGTGCCTTTGAATAGATGACTTATAAACGAGGCTAAGCCTGTACAAATGAGTCTGTGGTCTTCAAAAACAGCGGTTTCCATCGAATGTGAAACTGGAGTATTGTCCATGAAATTAAAAAAATGTCTTTAAACATTGCAAGGTCACCTCAGGTATCGCTTCGATGCAAAGCCACGGCTACCTTTCGAGATGGCCCAGGGAACTGTGAAGGGGATTATTGGGCTGTGCTTTCTTATCTAAATTTTTATCTCTCGTTACTGAGAAAATTAATTTTAAGCAAAAGACAGTGTGCAAAAAATTCTGGTTGGTATCAACACATATATTTATCGTAAGAAATGGAAATTCATCGAGTGGAAATATTAAACTACTTTTACACAATATACGTTCCTGCTTTCCTTCCCAACGTTTTGCTACTAAAAATATTAGTTTGAGTTCAAAATGCTTAGAATAGAATCATTCGTGCACATCAGTTAAAACAGGCTAATATCCAATGACATTCATGCATAACATTTGCATAATGATTAATTTCGTATTCATCGTCAACAACAGTGAATCAGAAGCCATTTTCGCAGTTGCCGTTACACGGCAAGGCACCAGACAATTTTGAGAGAAGCGTCAGAAAAGAAAACGTTCTAGCTAAAGGCTTGTTCATAGTGGATTTATAATGGTTGTGGTGGCGTCCGTGTTGGGTGGAATTGGCTTGGTTTGTGCTATTGCTGCTCTGATGGGGCTTAGTGTTTGTATGGTCATCAAGCAAGGCCGCCAAGCAGAAAAAGACGAGAAAGAAGGCAAAAAACCACAGTATTATCATGGGTTTGGTGGCCGTTACTGCTATCATCCTCTTTTTATCTAAACTATACGCCTTTGCTGTTCCTTTTGTCTAATACTGGTAAGTAAGATGGCGATGTTTTTGATTCATATGGGGGATACGAATTGCTAGGAACTATGCAAATAATTATGATTCTATCCATAGATCTGATCGAATGATCTCTTTCTTTTGATTTCTCGTAGGTTTAGCAGAAGAAAAGATCATAAGCTTCTAAATAATAGTAAATCAATAGAGGAATATAAAAACTTTAAACAGTTCTTTCTAGAAAATATTATAACGTAAACATGGATTATTTTGATGTTGTATAGCAATGTTAAAATCAATAAAACTGGATAACGGTTTGTGTGTGTTACACTGTAAAGATAAACAAGGGAAATGGACTTTGGACTAGTCTTTTCGTCAAAAATGTTATAAAGGTCCTCACCCTGTTAGGGAGATCTGAATGATCCAGGATTCTTAGGAAATTTTTCAAATAATCCGTACCCCAATTTTGTAAACAAATATATCCCTGAAAAATATTATTGATAATAATCCTTTAGTCAAAAATGCAACACAAATAATCTGTAATTATAGATGTAGTAGCCAATAATCTATATCCCTTCTCAAAAACCCAAATAATCAATAATACTAAAACCCTAACAGGGCCTTTATATGTTTCTCTACAAACTTGTTTCATAACATCTTCTTCGTTGACGCATTAAATTTTTCCAAAATCGCCGTTTTTACAGCGGGGGGTGTTGTTAGCTGGATCGGGCGCCAATCAAATCACGACTTGGATCAATAACCATCGATTCCATATGAGCTATATGACATTGAATGGATTATTTCTTATAAGTATTTTTGTTGTGAACTTCCTTTTTTTTAATGTGTTAACAAAAAAAACAAAAAAAAACTGTAGAGCCCACGCACTTAATGTTATCGTCTGAATCAAAAATCGTTCAATGGATCAAATCGGCTAACGCGTTGCTATGTACGTTTCCATCCAATTCAATTCTTTTGGGAATAAGGCTATATTTTGATAACAGGTAGGAAATTTTTGGAGTTCTTATACCCAGAGGTTTTGAACTGGGTGGAAACGTACATAGCAACGCGCTAGCCAATTAGGTCTATGAGTTGCACGAGCGTTTTTAGCGTGTAACACCCCCTCGTTTTATTTTTCAAACATAAAAGTTGCACGAAAAGTTGATTTGGTTTCTACTAATTTCTCAACAAATTTCCGAAAGTTGCAACGACAAAAATACGTGTAACATGCTCGTGTGCAACTTGAACATTTTTGCTCAAGTTACACGAAAAAAAAACTACGTGTAACAGCGGCTTAAGGCAATGGGCTCGCGCACTCGTGCGCATCTTTCTGCGCATTTTTTTATTATTTAGAATTGTATAATATATTGACCAAAATGTGAAACAATACACTATATTTATATAACTTGACAATTAGTCGCATGGCAGTCATTTTGTGTATGTTCGATGACTCGAGACATGCGCGACAAAACCCATGGATTGGGCTACCTGTGTGCTTTCCGTTTGTCGCTCTTCATTTTGCGTTGCTTTACGACTTATATCTTGTAAATGAATACGGTGACCTATACATTTTTTTCCTGAATTCGATGTCTTTTAACTAAAGCTAGTACATATCGAAAAAAATAAAAAATCTATCGGTTTGTTTTCGAGAAAATCGTGAAACATCATCTAAAAAAGACTTGACATTCGCACGTAATTTCGACTGTTTTTCAAGTTGGAAATGTCAAAACTTAGCATTTTTCCTGAACTTTGTGACATTAAACTGTTTTTCAAGGAAGTTTATTTACTTTAGTACCTCTGAAAGCCTCTGTTTTTCATATTGCAGCCACCAGAATTAAACTAGACGTAATACTTTGAGAAGCGTTGTTTTCGTTCTAGACTCGCTGGGGAGTGCCGTGTTCAAGCTAACATAGCGCAAAATCTATGTCGATGACCCCCGATTTTTGTTGTTGTTCTGTTTTGTCCATCTCAAAAACTATCTATATGCAAAATTATAGGAAAATCTATCTGTTAAATTTGCGCGAGCCCATTGCCTTAAGCGATCGGCTAAAAGATCTTGTTCTAATTTCAAATCTACTAGGAATAAGATTATTTGCTTATTGCATTTCCACATCAATAAACCACTGATATGGATATGAGGTATAAATATAATAGACAAACAAAAGGATTCCCAAAACAACTGAATGCATCAAATCCAGAATTTCGAAAATATTTTGCATATTCGAGTTTAGTAGAGGGGTTGCTTAGCAACTTGTTAGAGGCCGTCTAGGTTTTCCAAACACGTCATATGTGTATCTATAATCTCTTATTTTTCTTAAAGCTAAATTTGAGGGCTTTGCAGACTCCAAATCAAAAAAAAAAAATTTGCAGCCTATATCTATGCCATTAGGAGAATTCAAATATGGAACAAGAAAGTCCGAAGGCATATATACACTTTAAGAAAAAGTATATCAAATGTTAAAAAAAAAAAAAGATTTTTTTTAGTGATGAACGAGCAGCCATAATATAATATATATAGTTTTTTAGAAACCGAGCTGCATCAATCGCATTAGCCTCTAACTACTCCTTCGCAGACGTTCTTGCGTTGCTTGACGACCCTAAGAGTGTCTGTGTAGGAGGCTTCACTCGCATCGACCTCCGAATGAGTCGTGGGGGTCACCGTATTGGTTATAGAGCTATAAGATTTAGGAAAAGTAGGTATTTGCAATAATTCGCGGTGATATTGCTCATAAAGTTCCTACTCAAAGAAGTCTAGAGAATGCGAACACATTCTACGGGCAAAAGCGTTCGACCATTTTAAACGGAAGATCTAAGGTTTATCTAACATTTCCTGTCATAAAAATCCTTCAATCATTTGTAAATATGGGTAAAACTGAATCCTAAAAGCAAAATTCTACGGCAAGTACGAACCCCTAAATGTGTATCGAGTTGAAAAATTTGTAAAATTCATGACAATCCAATCAATGAATATTGTATTCTTTATTCTAAATCGCAAGAATAGTAAGTGTAGCCTTAAATAAAAAGATAAAAATAGGGGGTCACCGTACTAATAGACGAGCTATAAGCGACTAAATCCATTTTTTTGGGTCAAAAAACACAATTCTTGTCCGCGCAGGACTGGGTTCTAGTACTTTAAACATCCGCTTGAAACTTGTCAAATTGTCTTTGTAATCTCCAGAGACTTTAAGACCTATTGTGAATTGATTTTGGAATTACAAATGTCAAATTAATTTCTTATTAATTCATTTTTTCGAAGTTGTAAATTTGTTGTTTTGAGACAACACCGTGACCAAGTCAGGTAATGAAAATCTTAGCACGTTTCAAAAAATGTCCCATTTTACCTCAAACGTTGCATAAAATAACGAAATACTTTGCTAAGTTATGAAAAAGGATTCAAATTAAGATATTATTTAGATATATTTTCAAAACAACGTAAATAAAGGATAACAATAGAGATGCGCGCAATGGATGCGCCGTAACCACAGTAAAAATCGAAATGTGTTGATACACGACCCCTATAATGCTCCCAAAATTGGATGCGTGAAATTACTGATGTCCACTGTACGCTCCCCCTCCCCTCCCCTTGCAATGTTGTCTAAATGGCCAAAGTTGGGTACCGTGAGCTAGCCACATTCTCAAGGAACAACATTGAATGGGGGAGGGGGGGATTTAGTTTATATACAATTTTTAAAGCGCTTTTTCTTACACTGCATGCTTAATTTTTCCAACATTATGAGGTAGTTTTGATTTTTACTGCAGATCCAAAATACGTGTGCTTCGTTTTCAAATACTTTTACTAGCTTATTTTTTCTAATTCTGATAGATGCATAAGAGTTTTTAGATGAGTTTTCTTCAATTCTTATTAACCTTCATGGTGATATTAACGATTTCGTTGCTGTTCCCCCAAACGCAAAGCATTATGGGGATGTGAAAGTAGTGAAAAGGTTATGTAAATAATGCAAATTAGCCATGCGGTCTTCCAGGGGGCAAAAATTGGGAGAAGAGATCATTTTTAAAAGATCGACTCATCCTAGAGATTTTATTTTTATTCCAAATATTGGTTCAAACTATCCAAAAAAATCTTCTTGTAGTTTTGGAAATGTTACATTTGTCCCTGACTTGGAAAATCGAGTAAGGACATTTTAAAATGCGTATATTTCCTAAACTAGTGTCCAAAGCAGTCCAAATTCACTGAAGTATTTCATTTATCAGAAAATGTTAACACATATTTACTGGAAAACATTTAAATTATATCAATAAAGCAGTTGCAATCTCCTGATTCGAAGTTGTTTACCCCCTCAGTAACCGCGTGACCATCACGGCGTCTATCGTGAATCAATGTCTAAACCAGTACGAAGCGTTCTCGTATCTACCAATGAAGTTGTGTTATAATCGTGTCTTCGCTCAACCTGCTCTTATCTGACGGTACGGTAGATACTTGTTTCAATAGCCCAAAATGCCCTTGTCGAGAGAGGACTGGAATCTAACCCTAAACCTTGCCCTAAAACTAACCAACACTAGAATCGATTCTAGTGCTTTCTCGATGAAGGGCAGTTTGGGCTATGGAAACAAGTGTTCACCTTATCTGAGACGAGAACCGTATTTTTGAGAAGATTTTGGTCCATGTTCATTTTAACCCAAACTTTTATTTGCGCAATCAAACCGATCAGATTATATTGCATGCATGTCAGTGTGAAACATTATTAATTAAACTCCCGAGCCCAAATTAACCCGCTTACGTACCTCGCTCGATTGTAAGCCTTTAATTTAGACTGGATGTAGTGCAGACAGGATTATTCTTAAAAAGTGCGTGGGAGTCTTGGCGAATAACCTGGAAATTTTCTCATTTAATTTCTAATGAAAATCTTTAACATATTGTGGAAACTGTTTGCAATAAATTTTCTGGAAACTGAAGGCTCTGTTCCATAGAATCTATGAAAAGAATGGAATAAAAAAGTTTTTTTAATCAGATTATTCACGACGAAAAACCGTTACCTTTCGTTCAATTTTGATTTCATTACTGCTATTTTCATAAACATGCGAACTCTGTAGTTGCAAGTTTCCCGTTGGAATTTGGTTTTTCGCTGCCGCCAGTCAAAAAATATAAAAGGTACCGACTGATTAGTTTTGATTGACGGAAGCCAAAAACCAAATTTCAGCGTGCAGCTCGCAGCTACCGAGTTCGCATGTTTATGAAAATAGCAGTAATAGCATAAATCAAAAACATAAAACAAATGACTTTAATGAATTTGAGAGTATGACATATGTTTGGTTCACTTGAGACTGACTGGCCTTTGAAAGTTACGGTCTTGACAAATAAGCGCTTTCGTGAACAACTCTTGCCCCAAGAATTCATATCCGGCTGTAGTCTTATCTCCAATGGAGTTTTATCGTCATATCACGGTCTTTAGTTTTAGCAATTACTAGTAAACCTCTGTGAAATTATATTTTTTCCTTCTTCGGATTCCGGGTCTTTGAAGGTTTAATTTGTATGAAGTTAATTCAAATGGGTGTAAAAAAAACACAAACAAAGGTTTTTTTCCAGTTAGAAATTACGAATTAAAAACTGATTACTTTTCGGTAACTACAGGTTATAAGTAAAAGGTTTCTTCAAAACCTACCCGCCTTGAAAGCCTTTTTTTAGTTATATCGAAGAAATAAAAAACGTGCGCGTGCTGTGTGCAGGTATAAACCACGCGAAGGGTGGCCGAACACGAGAGAAGTGTTAAAGGGGCACTTGGATGAAAATCGATGAAAATTGGAAATGCCTTGAAACTTGGTTAAACTTATCTATATGGCCCCAATAGTCGCTAAGCAACATATTTTCTTTACAGTCAAAATTTGCGGATAAAAATTATATATATTTTTCAGCATCTAAATTGTGAGTAAATGACGTCATTTACTCAACCCTATTGTTCTTTTAGTTTTTAAACCAAAATTTCTCAACTGCGAGTGGCTCCCAGGCTAAAATTTTTGCCAATCTGGTTTTCATAATCATGATTGAGTCATATTATTCTTAAATACTTGAACTATTCGGACTTTCAAAATATGGGGCGTTTTCATCCAAGTGCCCCTTTAAAGGAGAAGGTGACGACGTGTAGCACTAGCCCACCCCCACACGACCCCCTGGATCAGTCCATAAAAATCTAAGCAATGCGATATGATGATGTGGTTTTCTCGTCTTTTGAATGACTCAGAGACAAGTACACTTACAGTGCGACGCGCCTTTCCGTAGCCACCCAACAAAATTTTGTACAAGTACGATAAATCACTTCTTGCAAAGAATTTCCACATGAAAAAGACTACCTACGAAAGTATTAAGTGTTAGCAAGTCAAAAGAGAAAAACTGGTATTAGAGATAGAGATTTTTAAGCATTTTCTTCAAGTGCTTGCTCCGAAGTTCAAATCTTTGCGGTAACAGCAAAGCAAGTTTACATGCAAATTTACAGATTCTCGCTTTCTGATTGGCTAACTAACTTGTAAAAAAGTTTGTTGGCTGGCTACGGTAAGGCGCGTCGCGCTGTAACACGCGCACAAAATGTATTGGCTCGATGTTTTGCCTTAAATATTAAGATGTCAAAACGCTATTCACTATGTACTCAATATTCGACAGCAAAGCAAGACAAGTAAACTCTTATTGGGAACTAATTAAGGGTGGCATAGCGGCAGTGCACTCGAATGTGAATAGAGTTCATTAGGTTTCTCTCCCCCTTGGTTCACTGGTTTTCCATCTTTTGCAAAACCTAACACGCTCAATAAAGTGTGACTCATAAGCGACATCTACACGAGCAATTTTTCCTTGGTAAGTTTTCCTTGCCAAGGAAAAATTGCTGTTGTAGATGGAGTAAATTGAATAATTTTTCCTTGACAAGGAGAAGCTGGCATGCTGGCTTTTCCTTGACAAGGAAAAATAGTCACTGAGGATGAAATTTGCTCGTGTAGACGGACAACAAGGAAAATGTGGCAAGGAATATTAATGAGATTAGTTCCCAGCCTGTTACTTCGCTCATCGAAACTTGTCAAGGAAAACTTGTTCATCATCTACACGAGCAAGGAAACCTTGTCAATAAAAAAACTGTCAAGGGAAACTTGCTAATCGTCTAAGCCAGCAATGAAAATTGTCAAGTATACTTGTCAAGGAGAATTGCTCATGTAGATGCAGCTTTACAAAAAGAAAAAGCAAGCTTTTCGTCCTTTCTCATTTTCGTGTCTTTCAAACTCTCAAAAATCCTTCCTAGTTGAACAATATGAGTTTCAAGGGTCTGTCAGTCGGTCGCATTTAACTTTGAGTGATCCACTATAAGTATGGTTAAAAAAACTCCACTTAACACCAAGAACTTCATTATTAAGAGTTTTCTGTGAACCAAAGAAACTCCCTGTCACTGTATTGGTCTTAATTTTTTCTTTGGCTTGCACTTACAACAGAAACTCTCGCTTTCAATTCAAACCATAAGTATGTATTTTTTCTGGACTCTTTAGGTAAAAGCAAATTATTTCTAAAAACATATTCAATAAGAAACGCTGTTGGCATGTGTTAAAGAATATATCAATAAATTTAAAGGTTTCTTAAGTTTTTTTCCCTTTCTTTTTCTTTCTTTGTTCTTTTAAAAGTATATAACTTTTAATGTCAAAACGTGGGGGGTGCTTTACTTCAAGCTAGAAGAATGTCCCCTTGAGCATTTCCTTTGGGTGCTGATCAGTATTTGACTCAATTTTCATTTATCGTTTTCTTTTTGTTTTTCTGTGTTGTGTTCAAAACCAAATGCATCAAAGGATGTGGCGCTCTCATGGCTCTGTGCTTGATTAGTTTTTCTTTAAATATGAATCTTCATCTCTCGACTTCTTTTTTTTCTTCTTTTCTTTCTTTCCGTGTTTTTTAGGTTTGCTGATTTCTAAATTGCGCCCTGTTGTTTGACATCACGTTGTCGGCAGGTTTTTCCAGAAACGGAAAGGAAAAAGAATACAATAACTCGTAATTATTATTGCCAGTTGTAATCACGCACCAAACGGCTGCCAATCGATAAGAGAAACACGGTTACTCACGGAAGTACTTTTATTCGTATCTCCAAAAACCGCGCAGTGGACTGGTACGGATAACACGAAAACGAGGCCAATGGTCTCGGCGCCATTACTCCGTCGAGTAAAAAAACTTTGATATGTTTCTGTTTCGTTTCGATTTGTTTCAGGTTTTATGAACATTAAGATAATACGGACTTTCAACATAAAATAGAATGAATAAATAAATAAAAATAAATGGATTTAGCAGTGGCTACAGAGCGGTGGCTCTTTATCAACCGAGGACCAGTTCAACGTCGATCTTCTCATGAGCCGAACGCATTGAAAATAATGGATAACATTTAAGCCTGTATTCTTTGATGTCATTAGGTTCGGCTCACGAGAATCGACGTTTGTGCTGGGCCTGAATTCCAATGTGAATTTAGAAGTTAATTTTCGTGGAGAAAAACCGTCGATGAACAGGAAAGAACCAACAAACAAAATAGGTGGAATATATGTTTTTGGGAAAAACAACCTTAGCTCCGTTTTTACGTTCATTACTTTTCTTCTCTCCGTAAAACCTAACAAGCTAGATTCCAGTCAGGGTAGAATTACTAGGGGAGTTTATCTCGATCTATTTCGCTGGTCCATCAGATTGCTAGCTTGGGGCTAAAAAATAGCTCGCGCGCTGATTGTTTGGTGGGTGTGACGTTTTAGTAAAAGATTGAAATTGATTGAGTCCCATAGTAATTTCCCCCTGATTCCAATCAGTTCAATCTGTTAGCTAGCTGTGCTCTAACTTTGTTCAGCCCAGAGGTTGTTTCAGGTTCGATCTGTGAGTTAGCGGTGCCCTGACTTTGATCAGTCCAGAGGTTGTTTCAGGGTTCGATCTGTGAGTTAGTCGTGCCCTGACTTACATCAGCCCAGAGGTTGTTTCAGGGTTCGATAAAATTTGTTTTTAAAACAACCAAAAAAAAAAAGGACTAAAATTGATTTTAAGATGGAAAAAAGATAACCTCAAAGATAAATTCGTTCTTAGACATTCTTAGTATTAATAAACTACTAAACAAATAATACGGTGAACTTATAAGGAACTTATAACGCCCCCATGTACCGATGTCACCCATGCCGCACATTATTACTGAACAATATCTAATGACCCGGAATTTAACTATCCTTCTGGAACATTGTAAATCGATCAACTTTCTGCAGAATTTAGTCTCAATTGCTGCTTAATTCCCCCCCAAAAATACTGTTTAGACTATCCACACGGTAAATAATCGTCGAACCTTTTGACTTTATTCACTTCATCATTCTAGCCACCCGGAGAATTATTTGTCAATAAAGTTGAGCTATTTTTCAGCCTATATAAGCAAATAAGATAATTAGAACCTAAGAAGATAAATACGTCTAAAAACTGTCTATAAAGTATGATATATTTTTTTTACGAGAGATAATAGCATATCGCTTCATTTCGTGGATCCGGGCCGCCATTTTGAAAGGCATGGAAGCGAAGTTGATCTTGAGTAAACGATAACAAAGCTTAGCAATTAGAATTTTTTACTAACTATGAAGGAAATATTTGAAAACTGGAAAAAAACGTTTTTCTTTATGTAATATGGTCAGCGCAGGGCTTTTATAAAAACCACCGACCTGCAGCTAGGACTTCGCGAATTTGTTTGTTCAGACGACGAAGTTTTCGTATTGACAAACAATGCTATTCGTGCTTGAATTTGGAAGTGAATCTCCGGCGTGTCACATGTCGACTAAAATTGTTTCAAATTCTATTATGACTCAAAGCTAAACTTGTCACTGGTTCTCTCTAATATACGTAATGAGGGTCGAAATTTTCATCTTTTCCCGAGGCGTTAGTCACCTCACTTAGTCCGTTTGGACAGAAAGTAAAGCTGTATTGACATTTCTTACAAAGTGTGTTTTCACTCGCTAGAAAATAGACTGTTTTAAGACATTTCGAAAACCATTTTGCTTCTTAATGAACTTTAATTTTAAAGAGTAGCTTATCTTTAGCGGGTTTATCAAGGTTTGTTTGACACTACTTCAATCTTCGATGGCTTAATTCGTAATATAGTGTGTATTTTTCGTGGATAGTTCTCGCTATCACTGCAAGGGACATCGGCAACCGCTGCGTTTTCAAGCCATCTTTGGCGTCTTTGAGTGGCACGTTTTTAAGTGTTACTCAATTTTGAATTAACCTTTAAAACAAGCGTAGCGAAAAACAAACAACTTAAGATTTCCAAAGATTATTTTCTCCTAACATTTTTACGATTGCTTTTTGAGTTATGTAGTATTTTTTTTTTGTTCATTGTCAATGATAATAGAGGCTATCACCTTCTTGAGTGTTTAAAGGTTGAGGTTCTTCGCCGTTGACCTGCCCGCGTACATGAGAGGAAATCTCACCATTATAAACATCCCTTTTTCCACATTTAAACAGGTTTGCAAGAGATCTTCTATAGGTGTTGTTGAATATCAAATAAAGGAAAAAATTCCACGACTTGTTTGACTCGACGATAAACGAAGCAATGAAACGAAAGAGCACTGACACAGGACAAGGTCCTGTCTTGAAAAGCACGATGAATGAATACACAATAATTGGACTCCAGCACGAAAAAAATACCACTATTACTGCTAATACCATAGCAACGACTTTGCGATTTCGCCGGTGTCGGCGTAAGCGAGCTTCACATGACAATCCCCTAGGCATCTTCTGTCGATGAAACTTTCTAATGATTAAAGACTGCAATACAACGATAAAACCAAGCGGTAAAACGAAGAATATTGCTATAAGACTGAGGAAAAATGCTTTGTTGACAAGTACAGAGTCGACTGAAGGCGGCCAGATCATTAAACAATATGTTTTGTCCTTGTAGTTTGTAAGCTGGAATGCATAAAGGAATGGAGAGTGTAGAACCAAAGCGTTCAACCAAATAAATAAGACCATCTTTTTAACACGACCAACAAATGGCTTCCGACGATGTGGTTGAACAATACCACAGAATCGATCAATTGAAATGAAAGTCAAGCTCTCAACGCTTACAGCCACAGACACATCATGGATAAAATACACCAGCTTACACAGAATAGAGCCAGTCAGACCGTCTATTGGCCACGATCGATGTCCGTTATGTATTTCTAATATAGCTATTGGCATGAAGAAGACAGATGCTAGGAGATCTGATACGCTCATGTTAGCGATGAGAAAGTTCGTTGTTGACCGTAAATCTTTTTCTTTGTAGATTATCAATAAAATAAAAGAGTTACCCAAAATTGATAACAAGAAGATCAAGGCATAAGCAATAGTTTTCGTGATACTAGAAGCTGCTGAATCAGAAATAGGAACTGGGCACATTAAAGCTGAATTAGCGGCAGAAATGCTGAAATTAGGCGTGTGATTCCAGGATTCCAGCTGCATTTTCAAGAAGTTTTACCAGATGAATCTACAATAAATACCTTTTAAAATACCTCTGGTGCCTTTTTTCTTCCTAATCCCAGCAAAATGATTAAGGGAATCGAGTGTTACGAGCGGTTAGACGAATGCAATCCACTTTGACAGATATATATCAGATATATGCATTGAAATGACAGACGAAGGATTTTGTCGAGCACCTTGTAGGACATGCCTTGTTCACGAATGAATCAACTCAACGGGAATTCACAGATCAGTAGGTTGTAATTGTAGTTACCACACTACATTCAAAAAAGAATATTGAAAGCTTTTGTTAACATTTCCAGACTTGAACGTGGGCTGGTCGGATACTCGTGCGTACATTACGTGTTCAGGCGTTCAGCTAAAACACTCATCGCCAAATTACGCTCGGACGAAAATAGCAGTTGTGAAGAACTCGAATGAAAGGAAAATAAATGCCAAAATTGGGTAGCTAAGCAACAGTAAACTGACTGATCGGCTTATTAGAAGAGAGGTTACGCTTTTCGTGATCTAAACCTGGAAGATCACTAAAAAAAAACTGGCAAGAAAAGCGATACAATATATTTTGAGAGTCGGCTTTCGTCGTTATCATTGTTTGTATATATGTAGAAAGGGACTGCATGTTGTTCTAAGTAAATTATCATCTTCATTATAATGCTTTAAGAATTAAGATACTAGTGACGTATTTTGCGATAATGTTTTAATCTTGTCGAATCCTGTGAATTATGGCAGGAAAAAATTAGGGTTGATGATCTTAGTATTGGATGTGCTAAATTGTACTGAACGAATCGAAGCTTGCAAAATTTGATTAAATTAGATTGACTAACGTTGACGGATATATTTTGAATTGATACGAGAGAAATATTCGAAATGCCCGTTGAGTTTCTAGTTCGTTCTCTCCTGTGCTTCAAGGGTTTTTCTCCAGGTTCTCCGGTTTTCCTTCCTTCACAAAAATCAATTTTTAAATTCAAATTCGATCATGGAACGAGGGGCACAGGTTTAGCCACTAGCTATTGAGTGTCACCCTCGTAAAAAAAAACCATACCTACAAGGACGGTTGCTATACATGGAAATGCTGGGGATAGAGTTTGGGTATCGATGGTATTGAAAGTTTAGCTAAAAGGTAGTATTCTGGAGTGTTTTTGAAAACATAATTAATAAACATGTTTGAACCAGATAATAGATTTTGACTAAGCCTTTAAAAACCTTTAGGAGACGATAAAAAAAAACATTGCTAGAGCTGAGGCAGGAAGGGAGAGGAGAAAGAGGAGAAAAAAGAAAGGAAAGGAAAGCGAGGAAAGGAAAGGAAAGGAAAGGAAAAGAAAGGAAAAGAAAGGAAGGAAAACGAAGGGAAACGAAGGGAAACGAAGGGAAACGAAGGGAAACGAAGGGAAACGAAGGGAAACGAAGGGAAACGAAGGGAAACGAAGGGAAACGAAGGGGAAATACTGAGAGGACAGGGCAGGAAAGATGAGTAGAAGAGAGGAAAGAACAGTAGAGCTGACCAGGGTATAGACCACCAGGGTAATTACTCGAACAACTGTTCTACAATACTGATTCAAACCGGCTTTCTCATCTTCTTCTTTATTTCCGCTTTCCCCGAGAAAATGACAGGTTGATTAGACACAAACTAAGAATCGCTGACTACCAACTGCTACCTGTATAGACCGACAGCAGGATACTAGAGGGTAATATATCAAAACACAAAGATCCCTTAGGGCTGGCCGTGATCACGAGAAGGGCGGCTTTTATGAACAATCCCCGACTAAAAATATATTTTTCCTCCGGGTTTTTTCTTTTTTCTTTACTCTCAATATTTATTATTTTATTTTGGATATTATCGATCTTTTCAGCTGAACTGTTCCTAGCATTCTTATCACCAATGCTACAATAAACTCTCCGCCCAACGGACGAAAATATTTCACGACAAACAGCTCACTATTTCAGTCAATAAACAGTTCATGAACAAGCATTTGAGTCGAGCAGTTTTTCAATTTATCTTTTAAAACAATCGATTCTTATGCTAAACCTTCGAGTACTTGTACAAATACTACATCAGCTAGCTAAGTAAAATCAATTTGTGAAGTGTCGGTATTTTAAGTTTATCTCTTAGCTCAGTAGCTTCGATTTTTTTCAAACATGAATCATGTAAAGTACTCTATAGGTATTGTTTGTGTATTACGCTCTTGAACTAAACTCTGAACAGCCAATATATCCACGTTTACGTAAATTATTATTACAGCGAAATCTCCTCGTATTAATTCCTAAAAAAAACCCAAGACTTAGTTCAAGATAAGGTCGAACAGAGATATCTGAACGAAGACCAATCCAAAACGGGCAATTTTATCAGATGCTTTGAATATTAAACTTGCAATGACGGAGCACATCAGTTTAAAATTCAGCATTATCGATAAAACTATAGCATGTATAAAATATTTTCATCTGCCAATATTATGATTTTATTTTGCATTTCAACTTATTTGAATCAAAATAAGCCATGTTTTCATTTCCTCACCGTCACAGGATGTTTTCGCAAAACCCCGGCGAAAAATACGACAAAAGGAACGATATTCATTGTCGAAAACAATTTCTTTTCCTGATTAGCAGACACGAACAATATCAAAATGACAGATTTCAGTTAAAAAAAACACGATTATTTTGACATAATTCTTTCAAAATAAAAACACCTTTAAATAAAGAGTCAAATTAGGAATAAACAAATTTTAAACGCAAAGACTAATTTAGTGGTTATTTTCTAGGTGTATTTACCTACATTAGCTTTGATTATGCTTTTCCAGTCCACATTTATAATCTTTTTAAAACAATCCTTCTTTGTCTGTAAAAAAGAATAAATCTTGAAACAAAAGAACAATTTATAAATCAGCACATAGCTAATATAAAACATTCAACGATATATTTAACGCCTCTTGTTAAAACTGCTTACATATGCTGAACTAGTATTTGTTATGGTTGCTTCATCAGAGATCATTCCGGTCCGTTCTAGCTGTCATTAACAATATTGTTTTATCAATTATGATTTCTCTGGTAAAAACTGGCCATAAATTTCCTAGAATTTAGTAAAAATAATACATAAGTTATGGATATTTTTGCTTATGTTTTTTCCAACCGTTCTGCTCATCATATTTGACGCTAAAGTCGAGTTTCGATATGGCTTTTTCTTGTATTTGAAATCTTATTGTTTTATGCAATCAATAGCTTTTTTTTCGCTGCTTTTTCACGTTTGCTTCAGTGTTTGTTTTCCTAGCCTTTTCTGCCTTTATTTGCGTTAACTAAGTGTTTTACCGCGGTTTTGGTTTTTGAGAAATAATGAGTGGTTATTCCGGCTTTGCACGTAAAAAAATACACGGCAAAAACACGTCGGGAAACTAGTTTTCAGCTTACAATTTATCGTTCCTAAATGATTTGTCTTTAATTAACAGTTTTTAACTGTTCTTATTTTAACCTAACGCCGCTTGGTACGTTTTAAAAAAGCGATGGTAAAAACACATTGATACACATAAGAGAACAAAGCTTAATAAAGGCACTAACAAACAATCAGAAACTATATTTTAAAAAATCGACTCTTTCACGGAAATATTTCCACTCCTACTGCCCAAAATTATGCTTCTCTAATTCCTTCTTGAAGACGTAGCCAGTTTGTCCGAAACAGGCTTAGAATGCCAAAGGATAATCTCATGATTATTGAGTGCCCTATCTTGTTAAGCGTACTATAAAAAGTTTCTTAATCGTCTTTAGGATTTTGTTAAAGTTATATTTCACTATTAACGCAGAAGTTCAGACATCCAAATACTACATTAGCTTACGCAAAAGCAAAAATACTTGTGCGGATGCTTTTCACGCTTACATTCTGCCTTTAAAAGTGTTTTTGAGATGATTCAAAACAAGAAGAAAAAGAAACCCCAGCCAAAAAAAAAACCAAAAAACCTTAACATAAAAACACGAAAAAATAATACACGGAAAATAGGCTTAATACTCATTTTTGAAATAAGAGGACTTACAAATAGTATAGGAAAAGCAATTTTTGTGGCAGAAAATGTAGCGGAGGAAAGTTATTTTAATCACTTAAAAGTCAAGCATACAACTTCACTGAATTCTTACAATTTGGACTCAGTGTAACCTATACGTCATACCGGCTCTCAAATGGTTTCCGATTTTCTGAAATTTTTGAAATAAGAGGACTTACAAATAGTATAGGAAAAGCAATTTTTGTGGCAGAAAATGCAGCGGAGGAAAGTGATTTTAATCACTTAAAAGTCAAGCATACAAGTTCACGGAATTCTTACAATTTGGACTCAGTGTAACCTATACGTCATACCGGCTCTCAAATGGTTTCCGATTTTCTGAAATTTTTGAAATAAGAGGACTTACAAATAGTATAGGAAAAGCAATTTTTGTGGCAGAAAATGCAGCGGAGGAAAGTGATTTTAATCACTTAAAAGTCAAGCATACAAGTTCACGGAATTCTTACAATTTGGACTCAGTGTAACCTATACGTCATACCGGCTCTCAAATGGTTTCCGATTTTCTGTGCTGCCATTTGATAATGTGTTATTTCTCGCGATCTAATTGGTTAATCCTAGGTTCAAGAACAGAACCATCCTTTTTCCAAACATGCAAACAAACTACTCCAATGGTCCAACTCAACTACGCATTGCGATTGGATGAGAAGCATGTGCACAAACAATGAAAAGCCATTTCAATGTTTCAACAGCCTGCCCGCGCCGCGGCCCCATCGAGCGTTTTCCCCCTCGCTCCTGGATTAACGAGAAAACTACTCTATCGTAGTCAATCAAAATCATATTAAAAGAGTGCAGTTTATGTTATGCTGTACCGGACATCTGATAGAGAACATGACAGATTATCAGATATTTGACAAATGGCAATTTTCTACCGGTTGGTGATTTGGGAAATAAAAGTTAAATGTCAGCTGAAACATTTCAACTCCAACCAAGAGCAATATTGAAAATGCTTTTAAGCATGAACTAACTAGAGTGTATAACGTAAATAATATTCACTTATGATCTGGCAAATACCAGTAGGAAGTATATTAATTCATTATACTACTCAAATTTGTCCTATCCCCTATGGTTTTTTCCTTCAGCAATATTGAAAATGATTTTTTTTGCACTGACTAGAAAGTAGTGTAAATAACATTCACTCATGAACTGACAAATACAGAGAGAAATGGCGAGCTTTAGCTAAATATAAACTGACAAGCCCTTTGCTTTCATGTTCCTAGCTCAGCATGCAATATTTCAAATGCTGTTACACATGTAAATAATGTTTAAGTTTGACCTCACAAATATCAGTACAAATAGTTGGCTAAATCTAAAGTTAGTAACAGATTACTAGCTACAATCTATTGCAGCCCGTATTTTTTTCTTCTGTGTTGACGTATCAATATCTTTTTTAATTTACTTTTTCACTATAATTCAGTCTTGTCGTTTTTTGTCGAGGTTTTGAACGAGTTTCTCAACTACAAAAAATATATTCATCATTTATTCATTTATAACATTAAAGCTTGCACTAATGAAGATCCTTGTTGAGGGACCGAGGCTTCTTAATTACTCACTCCAAAATTTGTAAATCGGCTTAAATCAGAGACAAACTTCAGTGTTATTTGATTCTGTTTTTCAACTGTTCCAACTCAAATGGCGAAGTATAAAATTTGTAGCCATTCAGTAGCCATTTGTAAGTAGGATTTTCTGACCGAAATTTAAAACGAACTATCGAAACAAATGCTTAAGAACTGACTTAAAGACCAACCAATTCATTAAGCTTATGTCTATAAAGCCAGGTTTATTTTCTTCAGAATTATTCGATTATTTAAGTTCAGAACGACACGCTTTAAGTCTCATTTCCTTCGAGAGTAATTAGACATGACGAACGTAGGCCGAGGGGTGGTCAGTTATTTTGATCATATTTTCTCATCCAACAAATCGACCTACTTCAGCACACAACTTAAGATCGGCGATGACCAAGATTTTAATGTGGCGATAAACAGTGGGTGGACAAAAGGAAATTGGCCCAGGAAAATTAGCTTCAGGTTAAGATTGGATTAACATCAGTGAATGGAAGAAATAATAATCTTAATGGATGATGAGACAGATGAAGTGATTCTGGTTGATCTGACGAATTGAAATTATCAAAAAATCCTGATAATTTTCAAGCCTGGGGACACGAAATGCAACCACTAATGAATGTTTACCTGAGGTTTTAAAATCCCACAGTAAGAGTTCCTGGAAAGGTATTTTATTTCCGAGTAAAGACGTTTTATGGTGTTTATAAACGTTTTTGAATTCATTCTCTTCTTGACCTGCCTTCCACCTGTTGTAAGTTTTTGGTTCTTCTCGTGTCGTCATGGTAACGGTTATGGTGACGTAGGTGACCCTTGCTGGGCTTTGTGTCAGTGTCGCGCGCCAAACACCTGCGAGGCTGGTGTCCAGCGGTGTGTTTCTCCAGGGAAACTGAATGACCACTGTCACCTGACCAGGCCCTGTGGCAGGGGACTCAGCTGTCATCCGGGAATACAGAAATGCTATCACGTGCCAAGGCGTTTGTATGAGCCCTGCGTGGCGGGATATGAGTGTGGCAGCGGTCTTTCTTGTCAACCTGGAATTCAGGTAATGTACGACACGAATTTCTATAGAATGACTTTGTAATTTTGAGCAAAGCCAAAGCTAACGATCTCTTACATGCCTTCGTAAGCGAATAACCTTATGAATATTTGTCAAATCAAAGGTTTGTTTCCACGCCTCACGTCGTTACAATGAACCCTGTGTTGGTGGTTATTCGTGTGGTCCTGGGTTGAGCTGTCAGCCTGGTGCTCAAAGATGCCTTCATTTCCCGCGCTTGGAGAATGAGCGATGTTCTTTGGGGTTCGAGTGTGCTGCTGGTCTAGAATGTACCCTCTGTGCTGAACCGTATTTGACATGTCAGCTAGGTCGAGTACCAGATCAAGAAGAAGAGGTAAGGCTTCATCTTTTCGACCTCAAAGATTCGGATTTTCACTTTTTTCAGTCCGGCCGGGAATTGGATTTTTAAGCAGTGAAAATTTTGTTTTTAACACCTTGGACAATTATTCACATGTTCTATGATCGTCAGGTCACCTCGTGTCTCGCTTGGATGCAAATAGTGGCATGGCTATGGCGCAGGGAACTATGAAGGGAACTATTATTGACTATTTTCTTACCTTTAACAGTTTTACAGACGTTCTTACAACAAGGTAGCTTTTCTTGTTACCCACAATTCCTTTTCCAATAGCGTCCAGTATGCGGTCTGGGTCCGCAATCAACGGGTCAGCGTTGCGCAGCAACTGAAAGACGGTGTGCGCGGACTCATGCTTGATATCTATCCGGGTAAGCAGCCTAAAAGAAAATAAGCTTCTTTCAGATTTTTGATTAATTAGCAAAGAACGAAGATGTGTAGCATTAGAATATAAGATGTATTCCGCGCGCAGACGTTAGGAAGGGGGTTAGGAATGCCTGCTGCATTGGAAACTCTTATGGAAAGTCTCAGTTGTTTGCGCCTCTTTTTCCACTCCAGGATGGGGTAAGGCAGAGGTTCGACTGTGCCACGCTGTCTGTTTCTGGGGCGGATCCACCGACCTTCTCGACACTTTGATACAAATCCGTGACTTCCTAGAAACCAACCCGCGTGAAGTCATCACAATAATATTCGAAGATTACCTCAGGAACCCTACCATCCTGAAGCGAGTATTTGACCAGGCACGTGTCTCTAACCATGTGCTGAGGAACGAACACTGGGGGACAATGTTCCGAGACTGGCCTACGCTTGAAGAGATGCGAACGCTTGGACGGTTGGTTGTGTTTAATAACAACGGTCTACAGGGATTCCCTTACACTGTGTATAATATGTGGTACTACGTGCGAGAGAACCGTTATGGACACCCGGGACAGGACACTAAGGTAGGACAACAGTCAGGACCGTTCAGTAAGGGGCTCATCGTAATTTTGTTACCACTTTGGTTATAAATCTATGTCCAATTGGAATACAATACGTGTATTGTATTGTAGTGTATTGTTATATATATTTATGTCTTGTGTTGTCTTCTATTGTCGTTCTTTTGTTACTTGGATATAAATTTACTATCACCAATTTTCTATACAACGCGCGCTTCTATATCGAGTGCAAATAAAGGCTTTGCAGATTGCAAATATCATTAACTGATTATTGCAGCACGATTGCGCAATTTGTTAACAACACTTTCCACATTTTTGCACGCTGAGAAACAGCTCATTTAACGTCATGTTGGATTGTATGATGCGGCTTTGCATTTCCTTTGACTTAAAAAAAAGCAAAACAAAAATAACCCTACATAAAAAGCGTATTACACAACTGAGTAAAGCGATTTATAATTTTAGTATTCATGGATTGCAAGCATTCCCAAGAGAGTCAAATGACAAAGACATGGCGGTCATGTTGGTGGTATTAACAATAAATGCTAATGAGAAATCTCTTGTTAAAAACCCCCAACATGGCCACGGTGATGCAATCGACAAATGTTTGGCGTTGTTTTTGCTTTCCAGACGTGCGTAGACCGAGCAGAATCACAATACAACGCACACAATGATAACTGGAGCTTAGTGTTGGTAAACTGGTTCGGTACGATCCCCAACCCTCTAGACCCGTGTCTTAACCCGTTCCCTAAACTACAAGACAAACTCACTACGTGCCAGCGATCCTTTGGTCAGCTGCCTAACTTCCTAGCAGTGGATTTTTATCATGATGGAGAGAAGGGTGGTGCCTTCAAAGCAGTAGAATGGCTCAACAAGCAGTGGAAAGGTAATTCTTGGGGTGCATGTTACGTCATAGCTGCCATGTTGGGTGACGATAACAACACATTTCTCATCCCCAGGGTCCTCTCGGTCCGACTCAAGAACATTCTCGTTCCCAGACCCTACTCATTAGCCAAATCGTAGGCTACGATTCTTCGTTAGAAAGTTGAGAAGGCTCTGGGTACGAGAATGACTCAAGAACAAAATGCCCGAGGACCGCCATTTTGTTTTTGAGTCGGACCGAGAAGACCCTGGGGACGAGTTTGCATAGCTTCTTTTTTTACATCAACCAACATGGCGGCTGTTTTATTGTTAATTATATCTCAAGGGATTTTGAGTCATGTGGTTGCACACCAAGAATACGTGCAGTGTTTTACTCTATAAAACAGTGAAAAGATGTAGACAAGTGGTCAAGTTTCTCACTTGTACGAATTCCTCTCTCTATTAGAAATAAATTGAGTATACAAGTAGCCTCTTAAAGTTTCACTTGATGAAGCTATTTTCAGAAGAGAAAAACACTTGTGGCAAGTTAACCAACACGTTCTTACACACTAAGTTAAGTGGGAGACGTAAGCCAGGTTTCCAGCTTTTCCTTATTTTCATCGGGGTTTTTCTCGTTTCCCCCGCCTCAATTCTCGTTTTTAAGTAGAAAAATCCAGTTCGACCTCAAAAACCAAAAAAGTTAAGCTAAAAACACTAGTATACAGTAACAGAAAAGCAAGATAAATAGAGGATATTACATGGTCGCGCGGAGATACGAATTTTATCTTCGAGTGTTGATATTATCTCTCACGAGTGAGCGCAGTATCAGCACAAGAAGATAAAATTCGTATCTCCAGGCGGCCATGTAATGTTCTGTTTATTATATGAAATCTTCAATGAAAAATAATGGAGAATTTGAGACTTGCTGAGCAAAAAGTCGAAATTTGACACCACCAGTGTTTATATAAATCGTATCCCCACTGGCCACTGGTGGGAGTGGGGATATCAATTTTATCATTTTGATGTCACTCAATATCACACACTATTTCATATAATAAAAAGCAATATACGTAAAACGAAAAGCTTGCCTAAATGATGTACTTGACTAAGAGAAGACACACAAGTGTATAAGGGATGTTTTGGACAAGAGATAAAACGAATGTCAAGTGCTTTGTTCCATGTGGTGCCTCCTCAGGGCATTTATGTGTGTACATGTGTGATGGAACAAACACGAAGACGCTGGCTGATAAGAGATACAACCACAAAAAGAATGAAAATACAACAATGTTTTAAAGCCATTATCCATCGACTGAAAAGGCAAAGAAAGTTTGCCAAAATAAATTCAAACTTGTCAACATACATATTTTTAAAGCTCAAAACACGATTTATTCCTGTCGACGTTGCTTCCTATCCAGTATTCACAATTCATCATTCTTTCATTTCATTATATCCTAGCTCATCATTCATTAGTTCCTTAAATCTAATCCTTAAATTATATTCATTACTTATGTTTCAAGCGTTTTAGTTCGGCGGCGCCATTCACTATTGACAGTGTGTTCCACCCCGGATACATTAGATACACGCTATTATTTTCGAGGAATAGACTTATTCAGAGTAAAGTGGATAATTTACGTCGCTTGATCTTAGTTTGCGTGCATGGAAAACTGACTTCTAAATGAGAAGGGATACTAGCCAAAACATTAATTGTATCGAACCTGGAAACACCCTCTGGGCTGATCAAAGTCAGGGCATGGCTAACTCATAGATTGAACCCTGAAACACCCTCTGGGCTGATCAAAGTCAGGCTATGGCTAACTCACAGATTGAATTGGAACTTTTTAGCTTGTTAATTGGGTTTTGCGGAGGGAGGAAAACCGGAGATGCAGAAGAAAAACCCTCAAATCATTGGAGATCGAGACGATCTAACAAACTCTGTTCGCATGTGTTGCTTTGCTCTCAATAGGTATAGAAAATAAAGTAGGAAATACTAGCGATGCTTTTGAAAGTTATTAAATGATAATATAGTTTACAAATGTTTTCCTTCGCAGCTCAATTTCCAACCGCAAACAAATCATTCGCCGAAAATTTCAAGAATAAATATGTCCAAAACATAAAGTCATCCATCGAGAATTATTGGAATCAAATCATGACGGGAATAAATGAAACAGAGACGAAGGACAAAAATTTTACAACCAGGATAAATCACGTGATAAGAGGGGCAGATCACGTGATAAACACAACCAATCACATAATGAATATGACTCACGTGGTTAATGCGTCCAACCAATCATCGAGAGGAAAAATCCAAGGGGTTAATATGACAGGTCATGTGATCAACATGACTAGTCACGTGATGGGAAACTCGACTCAGCCCCCTGTTACCATGGAGATACCGACTGTTGGACTTGATGATACTACTAATAAAATGGACAGCGACTACAGAAGAAGTAAACAGAAGCAGTTTAACAGTACGTCAATAGGTGTGGACCTTTTTAACAACAGCAACAGTGATGAAACATCTTTGGAAAACACAACGAAAATGATTGATAACACTAATGCTTCAAACATGTCAGGCTTGGACTCAAAGCTGCTAAAATACAATACAACGAGTAAAATGAGTAATAACGAAACAGATAACAAGAAAATGTCGACTTTAAACATGAAATTAGATTCTGCAGCGAAAAAGTCCAAAATAGGAAAAGACTTTGAAGAAGGAATGCTTGTTGATAACGTGTTAAATGGTACTGAAGGGGGCAGCGATGCAAATAAAGTTTTAAACAACAATGAAGGACCTCAATTAGACCCAAGCATGCTATCAAACACAGCAGAAAATTTACAATTGAGAAAAAACACAAATGTAACACAGAGTGAAAGGTTTTTGAATGGGAGTAATATTCTAACTACAGACTCTAGAAATACGTCACAAGGCAAGATATTTTTAAACTCTACAAAGTTCAATGTTGACCAAATGTTAAGGACAAAAAACTTAAGTTCAAGTCAAACGTTGAGCAAAAACAAGCTTCTAAAGCTGTTTAATTTTTTTTCTCCT
Organism: Anthopleura xanthogrammica; assembly: GCA_964019055.1. Taxonomy (NCBI): domain Eukaryota; kingdom Metazoa; phylum Cnidaria; class Anthozoa; order Actiniaria; family Actiniidae; genus Anthopleura; species Anthopleura xanthogrammica. The sequence goes on along the minus strand of OZ025207.1, from coordinate 19,612,821 downwards.
GCGAGAAATTTAATGGCGAGTAATACAACAATAAACAGTAATGAAACTACAGGTATAGGAGAAGGAACGGCTGAAAAACAAGCCAAACCCTTCTGGAATCTACCAAGAAATAATGGAAACAGACCTGAATCATTAGAAGAAATCATAGATGATATACGATAGCTAAGAGAGAATTTCTGAAGTAAGATCGGACATGAAGAAATTAAAAATGCAATTTAGAAATAAAACTTTTAAAATTTAAAAATCAATTTTTCATAAAAACGTCGGATTTTTAAAACTTTTAAAAAGCTTTACCATCTTGTATTTGACACGAAAATAAAATAAAAAATAAGAAAGTAAAGAAGCAAGAACAGAAAAAAATTGTCGTAATTAAATTTTTTTTTTTTTTTCAAAAAATTATCTCACAGTACTGATCTTTCACAAGTGAAAATGATTATCTTCACACCTGGAGATATCATTTTTGACTTCCATCTCTCTCTACACACACAGGGAAATATTCAAGGTTATCTTGACAGGTGCTTCGTGCATGGTTACGACACCGTAAGCAGCCCCGGGGGGGGGGGGGGGGGGGTAGGTACGTGCCACTGAGTTCTCCAAACCCTGCCCCTTCTTCAGAGCAAAATGTCTTATATCATTACCCTGTTGCGGTAAGTAATGATATAAAACTATACACTGTTACAGAAAAGATTTTTACGTACTTCGTGGAAATAGATACCCTGTTCCAGAGAAAGTGTGGTTTTATAAACCCTGTTCCAGAGTAAAAAAAGCCGCTGAAAACCATACCCTGTATAGCGAATTTGAGGGGGTAGTCCGCCTCCCCCGGGGTAAGCAGCCGAGAAATTGAAATTCATGCGAATTTGTCATTTTCTCGCTAACTTTGCGTTATTCTCGGGGCTTGCAATCCCACTAACTCCTTCAGCTCCCTCACACCTCCCTTGTGCCTTTGCACGCAGTTAGATAGTTACTTAGAATAATAAACACATTATTAAAAATTCTATATATATACCTAGGTATTTAAAAATCTAAATGCTTTTCGTGTTCGCTTGGAGAAATAAGAGTTTTCTTGAGAAAATATAATCACCGTACACATGCCATAGAATGATTTTGCTTAATCCGTGAAAGACAATTTTTTAAACGCATAATAGTCGAACAGATTGAAAAGAAAACGATCAAAAAAAAAATGATCTACTATCATCTAATCATTACACCAAATGCAGCTCATTTCTGCTGACTACTTTACATGTAATCACTCTGTTCTCATGAAATACATCAAGAGTGTATTTACGTATAAGAGAAACCGAAAGAAGCTCAAGATTTCTTGTTTTCGGCCCATATTTCTTTCACTTCATTTTCATGATATTTTCGCGCCTTTTTTCGTTTACGCGTCCAAAGGATTGTGGGTAATGCGGTGCCTTCACGTCCAGGGGCCCTGGTGACTAGTCCTCTTCTGAACGTTTGAAAAAATGGCGCTCACGATCGACGAAGGTTGGATTCGTGAACGAGTCAAGCTAAAACACGACCATCTAGGTGAGTTTTTTCTCTTATTTTCTTACCTTTGGCTCAGTACATCCACTGGCTAGGCCTTGGTAGTGAGCGATCGTCTGTTGGATGAGTTGATCGCGATCAGAGGTGGTTGTTTTGAAGCGCATTCCTGTGGAGAAGAGCATTTGTAGCTGTCACTTTTGCACCTTGTGTCATTGTAAAACAACCCTAATCACGATGGATCAAGCTCATCGGACCTTGACTGCCTTAGCTGTTCATAGAATGCGCTTTTGTTGGGTTTATTCAAACTGTAGTTGCCTTAGAAATTCGTACTTTTAGTTTTTTTTAATTCTCTCGTGAAGTGCTTTTCTCACTTTTGTGTAGTGACATCAAAACAAAATTAACTCTTCTTTTGTTCCGCTAGGAATCATCTAATTACTTATCAACTATCCTTTTAATACCATCGCTATTTATCTTAGAGTAACCAGGATCTTCAGAAACGGCAGTAGATTTTCTTAAGCGCTAATAAATATTTTACAAGGACAAGTCACTAATTAATAAAAGTACAACAGGTTAAACTAAACACAGGCTAAAATTGATTAATAATAATTAGGTCAACTTGTAGAACATATGCTTAAGTCATGTCTAATTTTCAAGGTAAATTTCTTTTAATTTTGCAAGTTTCTCGATAAAACAAACATCAATTTATTTAAATATATACAGTAAACTTTCTAAAGTATTTTAATAAATTAAAAAAAAATTTACTAAAGAGTACCTCAGAATTTGTAAATTGTTTTTCGTAATGCTTGCTTAATCCTTTGGTAAGCTTACACTACACGAAATATTTGCATAAGCAGAAGATATTCAGTCCTTTCTTGGGAGAAGACTTATATAGATTTTTTTGTAGCAGCCTTGTTTTTTTTATTGCAAAAAAAAAAATTAGGAACCAAAAAGCAGAAATTTTAAAGACTACAGATGACAAATGACATGAACAGTAATTTAGATACTCATGTTACATGTTACATCATTGCGGGGGAGCATTAGTGCCATTTAACAAAAGATTTCTCATTTGCATCCATTGTTAACGGCACCAAAATGCATGGCCGCCATGTTTTTGTCTTCTGACTCGATCTCTTGGGAATGCTTGCAACCCATCAATGAGAAGCATGGGTGACATGCACTGCTATCAAATGCTTACCTCTCACCAATGCAACCTGGGTTTGAGTCCTGCTGGGCTCAGTGTTGTATGTGAGTAGAGTAGAGCTTGTTGGATCTCTCCTGTGCTTAGAGGGTTTTTCACCAGCTTCTCCAGTTTTAATTTCCCCGCTCTGCAAAAATCAACTCCTTAATTTCAATTTGATCTTTCACCTTAAGTTTGGGAGCCTAGCTTTCTTGGGATTGCCCCATGCTGTGATACAACAGCCAAAGCTTAAAATATTTTTTTAGATAGAACATGGCATTTTGACTATTCAGAGCATGTGTTAGAACTCAGTTATTTTATGAATTTCAGTCTTTACTGAATTGTTATTCTTTTTTGTTTATTATTAGATGATGTGAAATCATTATCCTTACCTGGGACATATCAAGAGAAGGTCACGTCTGTGGGAAATGCTCTGAGAGGATTCACAAGGCTCAAAAATCTGGACTTGTCAAGGAATTGTATCAATAATATTGAGGTAGCAAGCTGGATCTAACCTAAAATGTTGATCAGAAATAAAAAGAGTGAATTATGCTTTCATTTTACAGTTGTATCATTCAAATGTGGGACTTGAAATGTGGGAATAGAACTTTTCAGCTTTGGCATAATACACATGTTATTCCCTTAAGAGTCATTGTCAAACTAATGATATTGTGAATCAGAGGAATGTTTGTTCCAAGAAAACGAGACATGGTCTGAAAAGAGATACTATTATGGTTTAGTGCAATGGGTCATGTAATATTCAATGCTGTACCCCATCCCCCCACCCCAACCCTCCACACACACTTTGCTCTTGGGATAAGCTCACTTTAAAATAAAGATTTTTTAAAAGAAATATATCTTAAAGTTTTGCTGACAAATTTTACACACTTTCTGAGAAAACAAGTTTCAAGGTTTTGCAAAAGGGTGTATGCCAATGCTGGCAAACAACTGTCAGCTCAAATGATGTAGACATTGTTTATTCCTGTTAGGATTCTGTGACATTGTCATTAACTATTTATCTGTTTAAGTATAAATCAACCTGTTTTTTATTTTTAGGGATTAGAGCACTTGCAAGTATTGGAAAATCTTAATTTGTATCCTTTTTGTACTTCAGAATTCTTATAATTTATTACGATTTTGAGCTGCCAATACAGGTTTATAATGGTGGCTAGTTGGGAGAAAATATATTCCGTATTGCTCACATTACAGTTACTGTTATTACGTAAAGTTAAAGTAAATTGAAATCAGTAGTTCCTTCAGCTATGTGGCTGGTATCCCAGGAAGCCGACGGTGCACACTTTACCCCCTCTCTCCATCTATTCACAGTTAAAGCTAGATGGATTAGAGAGGAGTCAAAATAGATGTAGAGATCCTGAGGATTGAGCCGAGTAGAGTAGAGTAGAGTAGAGTTTGTTGGGGGTCTCTAGCTCTTATGGCTGCATGCTAACCAACTGAGCTATGCCTGCTCCTACTTTACCCTGATACTTTATTGTTATTTGTACTGACTTGATGTTTTGATCTTGACAAATATCAAAGATACTATAACAATATATCAACTATAAGGGACCTGAGTGGATTGCAACACTTGACAAACTTAAAGGTACAGTAATCCAATATTAAGTGCAGAGTCATTAGGTACCAAGTAGTTATGGGAAATCTTGATGGGATATAATGTTGGATTTCAAATTCAAGAGAATATTACATAGTTTGCACTTTTGATCAGATTCAGCCTAGACGGATCTAGGATTTTGAGTAGTAGGATTCGAGGACATAGCTGTAGTGCATTTGCCTCTCACCTCTGGGGTCCCAGGTTTGATTCTCAGGTATCACATGTGAGAAGAGTTTGTTGGGGGTCTCCCTTCATTTGATGGTTTTTCTCTGATTTTTTTATTAAAATAAATAAATGTAGCATTTTTGTTATTCTGCAGGAACTTGATCTGCGACTTAACCCAGTGACTAAAAATGAACCAGATTATCGTCTTCACATTGTACACATGCTGCCGAACCTTAAAAGACTTGGTAAGTAATACAGCAGTACTAGTAATGGTACAGATCTACTAATTTGTTAGGAGCGGGGGAATCAATTTGGATTTTTATGTATTAGATGGTGAACATTGTTGAGTTTTTCTTTCCTAGAAGATAACAGTCCCTCCACTGTTTGCAACATGAGGTGATCTTGCAATGATAGAGACATGTAAATTGTCCAAGGTTTTATAAGAGGTCTCTTTCATTGAAAGGTCACCTTACTGTATGTCTTTCTTTGATGCAAAGGCACAGCTTCCTTTCAAGATGGTGCAGGGAACTGTGAAGGGCATTCATTTATTGACCTGGTATTGTTTTGTTATCTTGTTTTCCAGATGACAGGTCAGTTAGAGACAGTGAAAGAAGAGCAGCTATCATGCATTTTACCTCAGATCAAGTAAGCAGTAACATAACACACTAGTAAAATATACACTGCCGTCAATCAGAGTATGTAAAGGTACCAAACATTTGTTTGATTGACAGCAGTGTTCAATAACCAATAGCCGCCAGGTTTTACTGGAAGAGTTTGGAGTTAATGGTGAACCTTTAGTCAGTTTCAGATGGATGAGGGCTGACTGTTCCAGAGGGCAGGAGACCTGCCAGGGATATTCAAGTGTGGTTTATTTCAATGAAATGGCTTTTGTTAACACTGCATAATATATCATGCGACTTTGTGTGATCATATATTTCAGCGTGGTTTAATTCAAAGAATATATTTCAGTGTGACTCTAGCAGTGAATTCCCTGATTTCCCTTACGACAATTGTCTTGATCAGAGCGCAGCTATGAAAACAGTCATGGTAAAAGAATGAGTGATAGTTTGATTGATTGGTTTAATCGATTCTGTTGCAGGCTTCAGATTTTAATGATAATATTTTATCTACTAACACTAAAGTGGAACATGAAAGGTAGGATAATGTACCTTACAATGTTGAGATTAGTATCAGGTTATAAATATAATTATTATGCTCTGTGATTTTACAGAAAATCAGTACCAAGAGCTGATATGGTTCGTAATCTTGGACCAAGAAACACAGGTATGTGACAATTATACGTCCATTAAAACATTGTCAACTGGTATTTCTTTTTTTCGTTACATACTATTCACTGGTCTATGCTGAGATAATGATATTGTCATTCTTTATTGGTATATACTGGTACATCTTTCAAGTTGTTCTTAGTTGCACTACATTTTTTTATGTCTTTTGTAACCAGCCTTTGAAGAAGATGATGTAGCTATACTAGATATGATAGCAAGAACTGATGGTGATCTTAACCAGCCAAGAAGAGTGACAGGCTCATCGACAAGACAGCCTGACTTGGATGACTTCACTAGAGATGGTATGTCATTCATGACAGGATTAAGTAGGGCTGTCATTAAGTAGGGCTGTCATTAAGTAGGGCTGTCATTAAGTAGGGCTGTCATTAAGTAGGGCTGCCATTATCTTTTTTTGGTGAACATAGTGTCTCCAAATTTTTCTAAAATATACTTTTGATTCTCATTATCACTGGGAGATTTTATTACAGATGTTATTTCTAGTCACATTGAATTTTTACAAGTTGAATGGGAAGTTTTGAATGGGAATTTACATGGGTAATTGAGTATGGAGGGCAGTGCTTGCCATTCACTGAAGTCTGGTAATAAGATGCATGAGATTCATTCAGCTGAGTGATACTGCAGATTAGAATATTCTCTGGTTGATAGCACATGACTGACAGTACTTGCCTTTTACTAAGGGCTGGTATAAATGAGATTCCTGAGATTCATTTGAAATCTTTTAACCATTTTTAAAACAGAAATCTACAAGATGCAACCAGTCAGTACCCCAAAGAAACACAGAACAGAAAATACACAAAAAGGCAGGAACGAAAAAAGCCCTTCACGTGTCAAAGACAGAGTTTATGTCCAGTTTGCTGATGACCTCAAAGATAACCCTGAACAACATCTCAAGTATACTGACGAGTCATCGGCATATTCGACTTTAAACACCAGAGGACATTTTACTGCTAATCCTTTGGCCAGCGATTATGTCAATGGTCTTGGGAGCGCAAGATCACATGACCAAGCTGTCAATCAAGGAAAATATCAAGGTAATGGACAACAATCGCAGGAGTCAGCTAGAACGTATGATTTCTTTTCACCTGAGAAGCGTCAAGACCACAGAATGAGGAGTGAGATGGAATATGACAGGGTTCTGGACTCAGCACCATTTGAAAGATCACCAACGTATGGCAGTCAAACAAGACAAAGATCACCTCAGCAGACACAAGGACTGATTGATGATAGGATTGGACAACAATATGCCGATGATTTGATTAGGTCATCATCACCTATAAGAGAGTTCAGTAGAGATGGTCCAACTTCATCAAGAATGGTAACAGTAACTGCATATTTTTTTTATGCTATCATTTGTATTTCATAATTTCCAAAACTATATGTTTTCCAATTTTAGATCATGTCATTTCTTGAGTATTATTTCTGTCTTGCCTTAGATGTCAAATTTTCCTATTTCAGAAATGTTATTCCTTCAGGGGAATGTTAGGTGGTTCGGAAATGAGAAAACATTAAATCCAAAATGTGGTCTAAAATGTTTTTTTGTTTTTTTAAAATAATATTTAAACAGGTTGCCCAATTCAGCATAGCTGGTTTAAATGGGGACCTGTAGAATGTGGCCAATATGTCTTTGATTCCTGTGTATATTGGGTGATGCATTAGAGCTGACTGATAGCTTGTCTGTCTGTTTATTATTCTCAGGCTGATACAGATGTGACTTCTCAGAATTCTCAGACAGAAGTACTCAACAAACTACTAGATTTAGTTGACAGGTCAGTATAGCTAATAAAATCTTTTAATTTATGAAGAGTTTGCAAAAGATCTCTAATTTGGTACAGTTGAAGCTCTTCTTCTAACCACTCTCATAAGCAACCAGCTCTAGTTATGACCATGATTTCCATTGCCACTTATGAGAGCCCATTCCCTTTAGCGATCAGCTCTAGTTACAACCACTTTTTTGATTTCCTGAAATGGTCGCTTATGAGAGAGCTTTGACTTTACTTGTTTTCATTGTGCCTATTCACAACTGCGAACTTTAAGGAGGACTTCAAAAATATTCTTGGTTATAATGTGATGTCATAAGGTATCATATTTTGTTGGTAGCCATGTCGTTGTACAGGCTAATAATTGGCATTTGTGCAAAAACTACTCAGGATTCTGATTAACTAGTGCCATTCCTGACCTTGTTCTCCAACTAATTGAAACTATGAGGTGTATATTAATCAATATTTTTGTTTTAGGTACTGGAATGGATCAAAGTCTCTCCACAGACATTCAAAGTTTCAAAGTAAATATAACTTTTATATTGATAAAGCTGAATACTATTGTGACTTTTAACTTAATAATATATAGACTTCAATGTCCTGGTCATCCAATAGAATTAGAATTTTCAGTTCTGTATGTTACTAACCCTTCTCACACTGCAGCCATGTTGTCTGGAACAATAGATTTTTTCCAGAGAGGCCTCACATTTAAGCATATGAGGACAAGGTTATGTGGGTTTAACAAAGATTCTTCTCATGGCAATAAATATGGCTGTCTGTGATCAAGGTCTATTCAAAATAAGAACATACTTCAAAGCTCTTCAGCTTTTTCAAAATAGTTTGGAAACGAGATATCAAGCTTTGCAGGTTGCACTTACAATAACAGTTATAACTGAAGTTCCTTTGTTGTTTGACAGGTTTGGCACACAAACTTCTTTCATCTCAATCTTCCACACATCACCCCTCAACACCTGGTACCAGTGATAAATTAAGAGCAGAATTATCTGAGAGAACTATGGAGCTATCACGGCTGAGAGACCAAATGGCAGAGCAACAAAGAGACTTTGAAAGCATGCGCAGTAAGGTCAAAGGTCAAGAGGGTGTAAGAGGTTCCCTGGAAGCTACATCACAAGAACTGGTATGGCAGTAGGCTCAATAAACTATTAAAACTTGGAATTCCATGTGTTCTCAAATAGGAAAAATAGTTGTTAGTCTAGAAGTTTCTGGTTGGTTGTTTAGTGACTTACAAGGGGCTAAAACAAAATATATGGAGATGACTGACTACCTATAATTATTTGTTAGTTGTACCTGTATTGCCTCTCTACGAGATTTGCATCTTAATTTTTTCACAATTTCAAAACCTTCAAATGTTAACAATACCCTGAAACAACCACTGAGCTGATCAAAGTCAGGGTACAGCTAAACCACAGAACGAATTGGAATTTAGATTGTTAAGTTTTCTGGAGGGAAGAAAACTGGAGAACCCAGAGAAAAACCCTCAAATCAAGGAAGAGTCACCTAACAACCTTTAGTCACATGTTATGTCAAGTCCAGGAATCAAACCTAAGAGCCCAGAGATGAGAGGCAAGTTCACTACCACTACACCACCCTTGGCTTTGATAAAAAGATTTTTATCTTTAGTAATGCCTAGTTTAAGGTGTTAACGATATCTTACCTTTTCTCCAAAGACAATTGTTACATCAAAACTAAAGGAGGTTCAGGAAGATAATGGCTTATTGAAGGCAAAAGTTGCATCTCTGGAAGCAAGGAATCTGACTGCAACCGAACAAGAAAAACAACTGGGTTAGTCAAAATTATAATGTTTGGTAGACAGTGTAAATTTTGTTTGTCTATGATATGGCATGACACGTGGTACTGTCGCAGTATGAAATTGACAATAGTTTGTACAAATTTTTAAAATCATACATATCCCAGTCACAAATAATATAAACTGCCATCAAAGTTTGAATAATAAATTATTTTCACTAGTAAAAAAGAGTATTGCATGATTGCAGTTTGACATGAATATATTAGCTGTAGTCTTATCATTTTTGTGTTTTTGTGTTTCTGCACTTTAGGTGAACTAATAAGAAGGAACAACAGCTTAGAAGACAAAGTACAATCACTTAATCAACAAATATCTCAACAACATTCAAACTTGGAGCAGCTACAGGACCTAACAAACATGTTGCAAGAGAGCCACAGGTGAGAAATGCATATTTTTTCTAACAATAAATCTAGCCTTCTACCACAAAACAACCTACTGATAGCTTAGCTTACCAACAACCTGTAGGCTAACAAACCACTGCAACCACCCTTTAAGACAACCCACTGACTCTCAACCTACAACAAACTGACAGTAACCCTACCAACACCCCACTGACATCCTACCAACAACCCACTGACGCCCTACCAACAACCCACTGACACCCTACCAACACCCCACTGACACCCTACCAACAACCCACTGACACCCCACCAACAACCCACTGACACCCTACCAACAACCCACTGACACCCTACTAACAACCCACTGACACCCTACCAACAACCCACTGACACCCTACCAACACCCCACTGACACCCTACCAATAACCCACTGACACCCTACCAACAACCTTCTGACACCCTACCAACGCCCTACTGACACCCTACCAACAACCCACTGACACCCTACCAACAACCTACTGACACCCTACCAACAACCCACTGACACCCTACCAACAACCCACTGACACCCTACCAACACCCTACTGACACCCTACCAACAACCCACTGACACCCTACCAACAACCCACTGACACCCTACCAACAACCCACTGACACCCTACCAACAACCCACTGACGCCCTACCAACAACCAACCAGTCTAACACCCAACAACCTATTACTACCAATCATTGTTATGGTAATCAATGATAAGAATCTTAACTCTATAATTGAGGTAATACCTAAAGGAGGATTTTTTTGACTATTTTTCTAGATCTCTGGTTGCCACTAATGACCACCTGCTGGCTGAATTAGATGAAACTCGTCAGCGTCATTCAAGTGAAGTGAAACAGATGCACTGGAGTTATGACAAACTAAAGAATACCATGGACTGGCTGCCAAATGGCACAAGATAAGATATATTTATTATAATAAAAATTATGATGATTATTATCATAATTATCATCATATATAGATTCCTTACACAACTGCCCCATCTGGGGAAGATTTCTCTTTTCGAGAGATCTAAAGGGTTTTCTTAATGTGAATTGTTTTTATTGTTTTGATCCCTGGATTGGCATGATTTACATGACATATGAGGGGTCTATAGTGTGGCATTTGTAATTACAGAGCGACTTTGCATGTGACATTGTATGCAGCGTCGCAAAAAGTAGAAATATGTTCTATTTTTGTCATGTTGCACAAGACAAACCCTATTGTGTGAGTAAAATGTCCAACGATGTGATGTGGCATGCAACATCACATGAAAAATTGCATCGTGTGTCTGCACTTTTAGTGTCTACTATTATGTATACATTACACATATTTTTTCAAGGGCCAAGTAAAATTACTTAATTAGTACATGCATATTGACAAGTAATTTCATGGGTGAGTTATAATATATATATATATATACATAGAGTGCTATATATTTATTAGCGAGCGATATGTAAAGTGCAAGTGTGCAAATTATATACACATCATATATTAACTGTTATTTTTCTATGGTTGATAAAAACTTGATTTTATAAAATTGAATGTACATATATACATGCCTATTGAAATAAAACACCTGCCCATCTTTGATGGTGAGTTTTGCTAATAAATTATCTATCAAACTTAGTTGTGTAATAGACTAAACAAATGCTTTTTTAGATTGAGTACAACTGACCGCTTAAAATTATCTGTGACAAAAGGAGAAACTGTAGTCTTAATCATGAAGGCCCAAGGGCGGATCCAGGGGGAAGGTCCGTGGGGTACAGACCCCCTGTCATATCTAAGGTTCCATTGTTTGTTTTATCCTAAAATTTAGTTTTGCCACAGGTTTGAAGTAAATTTTACTTAAAGTATACATTTGGACCCCCCTCTCAACGTTTGGACCCCCCTCTCAACAAAGTTCTGGATCCACCCTTGAGGCCAGACAGAAATATCGACGGAGGATACATATATTTTTGCTATCTACAGTGTAACTACTAGTAATGAAAGGTATAACGAGTAAAACTGATAATAACTAGTAATGTCTAGGGAATCAAGGGTGGTTGAGTTCAATTCCTGGACTCAGGTCATGTGAGTAGAGATTGTTAGGTTTCTGCCTTGATTCAAAGGGGAACTATTAAATTCCAAATAAATTCATTCGTGCCCTGATTTTGATGCGCGGAAGTATGAGCAACGTAACAAAATCGTGGAACTTGGCACGCAGCATTATTGCGTTCAAGTTGCTGAACGTATGCTTCTCGTATTACCACCCTGCGCGCAACAAAGTTTCATTGTTGCACAGAGTAGAAAGAGCTTTTACTTCTGCAACAAAGTCGTGCAACAAAATTTTGTGGTTGCACGGGGTGGTAATACGAGCAACATTCACTCACTCGACTTGCAACGCAACGTTGCACGACAAGTTGCACGATTTTGTTGCTCGTATTTCCGCGCCTTTAGAGGTTGTGTCAGGCTATTGATAAAATTTGAATGTATAATGTTCCATGAGAGCAGAATCAGTAACGTACTGGATGCAGTGTCTAGCACATATGCATTGTGATGATGAGCACCATCCTTTTGACATTAAGCTTAATGATAAAGGAAACTCAGACCATAGTTTTGATGGGGGTGGGGGGGGGGGGCTAATCTGGGAGATCCTGTGGAATGCCTTCACCCTCCTGAAAATCGAGGCTCTTGAAAATGCAATTCCAGTACTGCATTTTTGATGGGCCATTGCAACATATTTACTGCATTAAAGCAAGAGAGTATGAAGTAGGAACACATCTCCGTGCCCTATGAAAATTATTTGAAAATCTATTTTTAGTTCCGCGCGCAGCCTGAAATATTTTATCATACGATTCCTGATTCAGTTCAGGCTGCGCGCGGAGCTAAAAATCGGTTTTCAAATAATTTTCATAGGGCACGGAGATGTGCTCTCTTACTTTATACTCTCTTGATTAAAGTCATTTCAAAGCTTTAGGCAACTCATAAGAGAAAATTATTTTCGGCTAAGAACGTGGGGAAAGGGCGGTGCCTGTGATATTGGATGTCTGACAATCAACCATGTTTCATTCCCAGTACCTTCAAAGGTTGTCCTTGATAATAAATACTATTATCTATAACAGTGTATGTCTTGGCTCCTTTTCGTTCAGAATTGCAAACATCTACACTGAAAATGCATCTTTAATATTTTCTGATACATGGTTTTTGTTCTATTCTGCTTGGCTCCTGATCGGCTCAAGCTAGTGGAAAGCTTTTGTCATTCTTATATCTTGGCTTCACTCGAAGAGTACCTAGACAAGAAGCAGAAAGCAAAACAATTTCAATCTCCTGAGAATTGGAAACCTATTGTTTTGTCCTCCAAATTGAGCTGCATTCCGTGCTACGAGGGGTCTATACACTTGCAAAAATCAAACTTGTCAATAAACTACTCATCAACAAAGTGTTTTATAGATCTCGTTACCATGGTTCTAATGTTTTCAGACCACGAGTCATTCCCTAGAGTATAATTTCTTTGTTTAACAGTTGCGCACGAGAAGACACAGGAATATGAATTCAAATCAAGCAAAGAATATTATTCTCAAGAGAATGACACGTGATCTGTATGGGAAAACAACACGCCCAAGCTAAAGTGGTCTACACAATTACCAATCTCAAAGCTACTATCTTCGAAATATTAAAGATTCGTTTTACTGAGTGTAATATTCCAAATAATAGCTAAACATTTACCACCTCGCTTCCTAGAGGGGTAAAAAAAAGAACTTCTGTTCTGAGGGTAAATTTAAACTACTTACCGCTGCTCTAACAGCAAAACGTTTGAGCACTGCGCAGATCTTCTCGATAAGTTTGCCTACATCGCTCTTATTTCCATACTTCTTCTCAGCACAGAGCTCCAGAGCTTTTTTGAATTGACTAAAGTTGATTTTTCGTTCGGTTTTTCTGCAAAACGAAAACACCTCGTGCAGATTTGAAAACTGCTTCGAGCTCAGCATCACTACACGAGAAGACGACAGTGATTCCAACAAAAAGAGAAATTACCTGAAGAACAGAAAACCATTGAAGGCCCGCAGGTTGAAAGCTCCCAAGATAACCAGCCATTTTGTCGTACTGAAAGTATTGGAATACTTCGCTATTACCCACTTATATATGCCGCACTTAATCTAGGCTGCAATACACTAGACCTTTTTGCTCTATCACTATTTTCGACTTCGTGCGCTTTAAAAACAATAGGTGCATCAAAGATTGTACGAAATTTGAACATCTTTAGAATTTGAACATGAAATATTTTACATAACCACGACAAGCGTTTTGACGATTATTTTGATCCGTTAAGCTTAACTTTCTAAGTCAGTTTTTCAAAGTAATTTCTGTTGATTATCAAGCCCAATAACAATAGCATTGTGTTATTACATTACTAAATTTGTAGAGTGCACGCCATATATCTGTGAAACAAAACTGAATATGTATTGTCAAATTGCAGTATTTTGTAGGGTGGGGGCCACCCACATATCAAACAATTCTGGTGATTATCGCGCGATAATCATACATTTTACTCAGTATCTCAATTTTGATTGGTCGAGAGCCCTCAGCCAATCCCTGATATCATGTAAACTCAACATGATAAATGTATTATCTGTAGGTTTTACCTATAGATATTACAGTCAGGGGCGTAGCCAGGGGAACCCCCTCTCCAATCGTGTTTGTCGTTTTTTTTGATTGGCCGTTTTTTGGTTGATGTTCAGAAAACGGGTTTTGCCCCCCCCCCCCTCCCCCAATTATTGAATTCCGTTTATCGCATGATATCGTAAATTATTAAAACCTCGGCCCTTTTATACATGGCAGCTCATGGCAGTGGTTTTGATAATCTATGATATCATGTTGAACCTCATCCAATAATTGTTTAATATCGCGCGATAATCCACGCGCGAAAAATGAAAACATTCTGTGTTTTAGCTTGATTTTTCTGTTCATTTGTATTATTTAGCACAGTTTCTAACCCATTTTTTCAATAAATGATATATTTTCCAGATTTTGTTTTTGTGTAGCACTTTTATCTAAATTGGGCTTCCTGTGAATGGAGGGACCATATTTTTCATGCAGCAACAGAGGGGGGGGGGGGGGGGGGCCCACAGCCACCCCCTCCTTCCCAATAATAAATGAATGGTCCCTCAGGGACTGCAAAGTACCCTAAAAAGTGTGGGGGCTATACAAGAGACAAGTATGGGGAAAAGGTGGGGGCTAAGATTGGGAAATATAAGAGACTATGGAAAAAGGGAAAAAGTGGTGGGGCAATAGCCCCCCAGCCCCCCCGTCTCTGTGGTCCCTGTCCCTTGGCAACTATGTAACTTGAAGTCATGTTGTTAAGAACAAATAAAAATACCAGAAACACAAATGTATGATTATCTGCATTTTAATGCAACATTAGCTTGTTACAATCTTTAAAAGGAATACAAGTTGATATATATGCATGGCAGCAACGTCATAACATGTAGAAGGTAAGGATATGGCCCGGGGGGGGGGGGGACTCTGAAATGAAAGGGACGGAGATGCTCGTTGTACCTTTTAGGGGTTAATTTTCATTATTTGGTACCTCTCAGAGTGTTCAATCAAAATACTAATTAAAATGCTGTAAAATTAGCATCATTTGGTACCATTTAGGGGTGAAACTTGTGATTGTTATGGCTACTAGGAAGAGAACTTTGGTACCTTTTAGGGGTCATTTTCAAAATTTCCAACAAGCTTCCCCGCCCCTCTACATATGGGAGTTCCCCCCAGGGATATGGCAAGTTATACCTATGTAGTGTAAATCTTCTGACAACATGAATGATCTTACCGAAAATCTACACTCTGTATTCTTTATCCTTTATTCCATTAACTACAAAGTTTAAAAATTTATAAAGTTGTTTACAAAGTTACCAGTATAAGTTTCAAAACAGGTCCATGCATAGAATGATTGCTAAGTTTGAACTCTGAAAACTCCTTTTTTCTATTGTCAGAGGTAAAAAGACTTTTGAAAGGATGAAAAAGCTTGAAAAGTTTATAAAATGTGTTTTAATAATGTATATATATATGGTTTGGTATATTTGCAGACAAGGGTTGTACAGGAATGACATATATCATGAAAGGGTTGTAAACATTTTTTTTACTAAAACCCGTGAATGTGGATAGACGATTATTTTTATGAGGAGTGACTACTGGGAAGAGTTATCAAACCAGTTTTTGTATATATACTTTTCTAATGACCCTTATCGTAGGAGTCTTTTCCTTTATAACCACCAACATATCCCTCGGAAGCCTTGTCATCACGGTCGACGCGCCCTTCCATACCCTTTCCTTTTCCTGAATCATCAAAGCGTTCTTTGTGAGACCCAGTGTACTTGCTAGTGTCAGTGAGTCTGTCCACTCCTCCAACCTTTGCTACTTTCTGTATGGATTGACAACAAAATAAAAGCATCAAATAATTGGTATTTGAGAAAAGAAACCATCACAGGAAAAAATATTGAATTTCCAATTAGGTTAAACTGGGATTTTTTTTGGGTTTTCTTTGGGTTTCCTTTGGAAAAGTGCTACATAAAACAATATTGGGAAAAAATCCACCAAAAAATCCCAAAAAAATCCCAAAAAAATCCCAATTTAACCTATTGGAAATTCAATATTTTTTCCTGTGCATATAAACAAAGATATCAATAAAGCATTGTCCAGTTCAAAGCCTAAGTTGAAAAGAATGTGATTACTCATGGCTCTCCACACCAGGAGGCACGAACATAAGGCCATCAAAAAGAATGTGCACAGCACCCTTAAAGTTCTATAACCTTCCAGCTGATCTGAGAAAAAAATATTAGCCAATCAGAATTTAGAAAATTTGCAAAACTGAGGTGTCATCCTTTGTAGCCCAGCGACTTGGAAACTGTTATTTATTTTTTGTTTATTTTCCAACTCAATAATCAATATCAATATACATGTATACAAAATATCAAAAAACCCTCCTGAAAATCTAGATTTATCTCAGATATAAACTTTCATAAGTCAATTTTCGCAGGATTCATGACACCTCAGTTTAGCAGTGACATAATTTCTACGTCACTGTTTCAGATCAGCTGGTTATAGTTCATATAATATTATGAAAGAGACACAGCCAAATGAATTAGTTAAGATTATATGTCTAAAGAACTGAAGTCCTATGTAATCCATCTTATAAGGACTTTATAATAATATTATTACCAGTATATATATGACATAAATTCATCTACTAATCATAATAATTATTTAAATAATTATTAGTAAATGAGATATTTTTAGTGTTTAAATGAACATCAATTTTTTAAAAGAATTAATACATTTTTTTGAAACTTTTTAGCAGTGTAATTGTTATAACAGACGAATTACTTTGCAGCTGAGCTTGATAGAAACAAGAAAAATGAAGATTATCTTGATCTGTAATCTGAATATATCACCCCACTTCTGCACTCTGACAACAAAGGAATGTTACCATAGCAACGGTGAAGCCAACACCTCAAACACAGAAACACTTGAATGGTTTGCTTTCTCTGAATTTATTTGTTTTACACACCTACACGGTGCCTTTGCTTATTGTGAGAGTAATTAGGTTTTGAGCATTGTTTGTCGGTAAATTTTGCTGAAATATAAACTCAGAATTCAAGAATTAAGCTAGATTTTAGAGAGGAAAAGCGCCTACGTTTCTGACTTGTTTCTGAGGTTCGAGTTCAGTTCCAACTGAAGAGCAAACAAAGCACCTTCAAAGTGCCAAAAAAATAGTGAAAACAAATGAAAAAGACTTTGCCAAAACACAAATGAAGCTTGGAAGGACTCAATCAACAAAGCGTTAGCTAGTATCATGAGCGATACAAACACCCTTGTGTGAATTTGAAAAGTGGTTTTGGAATCTAAGGGAAAATTATGCATGTTTGTTTACCGTTGCTCCTACGGCAGCAGGACCTTTTCCTGCGCAGATCTTCTCGATAAATTTGCCTACATCGCTCTTATTTCCATACTTCTTCTCAGCACAGAGCTCCAGAGCTTTTTTGAATTGACCAAAGTTGATTTTTCGTTCGGTTTTTCTGTAAAACGAAAACACCTCGTGTAATGAATGTCATTCACTCAGAATAAAAATTGCATATTCATAATAATACGAACTTCAAGACTAATAAAAAATGATTGTGTTTGGACTTACGCTTTCACTTCTGGCCGACTGAAAATGATGTCAGTGTCGGTGGAGGTGAACTTCTTGTCGTACAGTTTCAGATCTCGAAATAATTTCCCAAACTTCGAGTTATCCATCAATGGCTGTGCGTCTTTTCCTCCCCCAAAGGCACAGAAAGATTTGAAAACTGTTTGTAGTTCGGCGTCAGACATGGCGATCGTGGATTCAAGAGCAAGAGAAATTACGAGAAGTGAAAGGCTTTCGTTGTTCACAAGATGGCAGCTCCCAAGCAAATCAACTATTTTATTGTACAAGCTTGTAATAATAAAATATTCCAGCGTTACTGTCCACTTATAACTTGTTTTTCTCGCTTCTGATTGGTTGGTTACTGTCCTTGCGTGACTCGGGGCCAAAACCAACAAAACCTTGCCTCCAGAAATCCTATCCAAAATGCTCCTCAAATTAAATAAGATTTTATCTGGACAGTTAAACGAACTAAAAGCACTTGAAATAAACAGTTTAGATAAGCGAATAGCTTAATTCTTTTGGCTCATGTCTTGCAATAAGAAGGATTTCACAGCGTCATTTATTACTATGGTTTGCCAGTAATGTTCGGGTTAAGACACCCTATTTACATAAGCTAATTCTCAAATCCAAAATGGATTCAAAAATAGCTTCTTTTGAGCTAAAATATTGACATGTTTCAAGGAATATTAAAAAAAATAGACTCCAAGCAAATGGTTGGCAGTTTATGCCGTGGGTTTTGGTGTTCCCAAATACCCAAGACCACTGATTAAAGTCGTGGAAAACCTTGGAAATGAAAGGTGTTTTTTAGAAGGTTGTCTTCTGAAAATAAATATAATATTGCCAAAAAGAATTCTCGAAACTGCATCTACCGCTTTATTTATTCATAAATTTTTTCAGCGAGTGAATAAAGTTCATTTTTTCTTCAACGCTTGAGAGAAAACATTGTTTTATCGTACAATGATCACTTTACTAGTCTAAATATTTTGGGTAAAAGACCGCGATAGATAAAGGTCGGTGAATATCACTGCCACGCCTTCGACGAAAAGAAGAATCTGGAAGAGTCATTCCCGCAACAAATAAAGCTCTCAAAGATTAACCTGTTATGAACAGTTTATTTTTTGTGTACATAGAAAACATTGTGTTGATTTTGTAACAAAGTAGTTTATTAACACAAAATAAACGATTTGGCAAAAATTCGGTCCATAATAGGCCCCCAGCTAGGCCTAAAAATTAAAAGAAATTATCAAAAAGATGTAACCCAGCATCACCCAGCATGTTAGATGAGATACGATAGCCTGTATAACCTGTGAAAATTGACTCGTGCAACTTCCTTCAAATCTTAAATATATATATTTTTTCGAAAACAGATATCATGAGTTATCTGAAAAAAAAAAAATAAAACTGCTCTATGAACAATGTTGTCCAATGAATTTTAATGATTTTTTTTCCAGCCAAGTAAATGTTTTTATATCATGTTACAGACCACTCACACACACAGCACACAGCACACAGCACACATAACATTCTTGTTACCCTCCCCTCCCCAAAAGAAAAGCATTTTTGTTCAGCGGTGTTTCCCACAAAATCCAAGATGGCGGCCATGCAACAGAGAAAAGTCCAAGAAGGACTACAGTTGATGAAGGAGGCCGAAAAAAGGTAAGTTTTTCAAGTGATTGCTTCGAAAAGCAATAAGCTAATAGATCCTTACTCCAACACCATCATATGATATAGATTAAAGATATTTTTGGACAACAAATACACGTAATCATTCATTTCCTCTTCGTCAAGCTCTTTTGAACTTCAAATATTTGTGAACTTTACTCCTTTCCTGATCAACGATACTTCGTAAATATTGATATTTAGAAAAAGATTTTAATTGAATTGCTTGTGAATGGTTAAAATATGTACATGCTTCTAATAATTTGTTAAAGTTTATCCAATATAATTTTTCTAAAAATAACAATGCGAAAGTATTATCAGTTGTAAGCTTATATAAGATCAATTAGAGGTATGATTAGAGGGACTGAAAAACATCTTGTTGCTTCTTTTCATTCAGCATGAAAACAAGTTGGTTAAAGTGGAAACCTGATCTGGATAGTGCTGCTGACAGATACATGAAGGCTGGTAGGTAGCTCCCCCTCCCTCCCCTCCCCTCCCTGGGATCAATACCTGTAGGCATTGAAGCCACCAAAACAAGATTTTTTTGTTATGTATGATTTTGATGAATTAAAGAGATATTCTCATAAGAAGAATTTTGAAATCTAAAATTGACATTTTTATGTGTGTAAAGCTCTTGAGTGTTTTATACTCATTATTGCATACCTAACACAGTTTTTTTCTTTGTTATTCATCTGGCTGTTTATTTCATACAGCCCGATGAATATGATTATGAGGGATATGTCTAGATATTGCCCTAGTTGCAGGGTTATCTAGATACAAACCTTGAATTCGTAATGAGGAATTCTCTCATCAGTTACAAACTCAACTTATCCGAGGAGCAGAGTTGCAGAAGCATATTTGGTTTTGCAGAGGGACATAAAACCAGAGAATCTAGAGAAAAATTCTTGAGTCAAGAGAGAAACCTAACAATCTCTACTCACATGTACATGTAATACTGAGTCTGAAAATTGAACCCAAGACCCCAGAGATGATCACACTACTGCTATTAACAACCTCTGAAAATGTCTTTGTATTTGAACATTTTTAGGGAATAGTTTTAAAGCTGGTCGTTCATATCCAGAGGCTGAAGATGCTTTCAAGAAAGCTGCAGAGGCATACTACAACAATAATTCGTATCTTTTGTCAGTTGAATGAGTTGATGTGGGACATAGTTAGGAACTTCAAAACCTGATAAAGTCTAGTTGAAGTCAGTACAAATATCTGGTGTATTGTTTATCTGTAATAGATTTTGTTTTCCTTGACTACTATCTTTTTACTTTTAAACAAGATTTTTCCATTCTGCCAAGTAAGTTTTACTTAAATTGAAGTTGTATCAAACTTCACCATTTTAAATTTGGTATCTTTAAATTAATATATTTATTTCTCAATAAGTAAGAATTTTAACAAAAAAAACTTGTAGCTTACCAAATCCTACTAATCCAAGATATTCCTGTGAATTTTGTGGCTCCTTCCTTGAAGTGTTTTCTGCTGCTTGTGAATCCAAAAGAACCATCTCTGCACATGCTTGAAGAAGCTGCCATTTTGAATACCACAGGAATCCCAAGACTCAATATACTAAAACACAGGATTCCCAAAAATAAAACATGGAGAGTGATTACAGAGTCTGAGAGATGAGTTGATGATATATGATCAGGGCCCCTCTGGATACCAGCTTTTAGCTGAATGGGCCACCCTGTGTAAATAAAGATTACTAATATGATATGATTTACAGAGCACTAGAACAAGCAGCATCTGTTCTCAAAGAAATGAAAAGAATATCTGAAGCTGTTGAACTGATAGAGAGAGCAGGGTAAGTACAGGCGACATCTGGAGATATAGGATGAGATGACACTTGCCTTCTGTAATGGGAAGGGAGAGGGAAAGAAAGGGAAGGAGAAGAGGAAGTGGCTTAGTCATATTTAAAGAAAATGCTGTTTTCCTAAGCATAAAGTTTTTATATTTAATCTTGTACAAGCTTAATAGCAGTCTACAAACCAAGGCTCAAATTAATGGCTGGTCAACAGTCAATGTCCAGCCAAATTATGAACTTGACCAGACATGTTGACCGGCCATATTTAAAAACAAAAACACAAAATACACTGGACATCTTGACTGGCATATGACTGGCTATTATTTTGAGCCCTGCTAATTAAGGTATTTCTGCATAAATATGCCTTTGCTATTTCCAAGTGATCCATGGTTCATTGACATTCACTTGATAAAGATTCTGAGCTGCTTAACAGATACTACTCTATAAAAAGTTTCTGCATTTATTGGGGTAATATAACCAGGGGGGTTGAATGGGACTTCCTTAATGTGTCAAGAAAGCTTAAACCTTGATCCACCTATGTGAAGATGGTATGGATATATTCTATATCTGTTACACAGAAGAATAACAAAGATCACTATGTATTATTTCATGTTCTAGTATGCAATACAGAGAGAGTGGATCACCGGATACAGCTGCCATGGCTCTCATCAGAGGAGCAAAGTAAGTTGACAATAATAGAGTATCACAGGGACCACAGAGCACCCCAAAAAGTGGGGGGGGGGGGGGGGCTATATAAGAGACTAGTATGGGAAAAAGTGGGGGCTAAGATTGGAAAATGTAAGAGACTAGTATGGAAAAAGGAAAAAAGTGGGGGGCATGCCTGTATCAGAGTGTGATGTCATCAAATTAGAAATTCTACAATTCATTTTTGAAATTTTAATCAGAAGAGAATACAATAAATTTACAGGTCCAAGCTTGGAAAGTTTTGCTACAAGCCTTACAAATGGATATATTTGGGGCCAAAGCTTCAAATTTCCTCAATAATTGTCAGCTGGTGCAGGTGCCTGGTTTGATATTTGTTCCCTTTTAGGATGTGTGAAGGTGCAGAAGCTGCCAAGGCCATAAACATGTTTTTGTCTGCTGGGGATCTCAATGTGGTAAGAATAAACACATATCAATATTGAATATTGGAAACCTGATTGATTTCCTTCGTAGCCACACCCATGGTAATCTACATGTATTTTATGACCAGCTGACATGTGTCAGTCAATAATCTGCTGACTTTTGGTCAACGTTCTGCTGACTATCATCTGATGATAAGCCAGTAATATAAATAAAATTTAATGTTGATTGACATGTCTCAGCTGATCATAAAGTACACTTTCACCAAAGCAACTTGAACCAAGTTCTTACTATGCATGGCACAGATACACTGTACCAGAATCAAATGGTTTTGGTCACTGTGCTTGTACTTACTTACTGCCCTTACTATGCATGGCACAGATACAATGTACCAGAATCAAATGGTTTTGGTCACTGTGCTTGTACTTACTTACTACCCATTATGCCTAGCTGGCGTATAGGGCAGCAACAAAGGATGACCACTTCTGTCTGTCCTGGGCCAATTACTGAACTGTGCCCCAGGTACTGTGCTTGTGCTTGCATCATGATTTAAGAATTGGTAGTATTTTACAAGAGAATCAAGGGCAGCATAGCAGCATCTCTCCTCTGAGGTCTCAGGTTTGATTCTTGGACTTTGTATCCGTGTGATTAGTGTTTGCTAGGCCTTGACTCCCTTGATTCAAGGGTTTTTCTCTGGGTGCTCTAGTTAAGTTTTACATTCTCTGCAATTATACCCAACACGCTAAATTCCAATTCAATATGTGAGTTAGCTGTGCCCTACCCTGCAAGCAGAGGTTCCTCTCGCTTCCTAGTTGGGTAGAAAAGAACCTCTTGCAGAGTAGCTGGGTCCCAACTTTGATCAGCCTAGAGATTGGTTCAAGGTATCAATAAAATTTTAAGGATTTGAAAGATTATACACTGATGCAAATAAATGTTCAAATTATTTATGTCTACATGTCCAAATATCTACAGGGAGAAGACAAGATAAGAGAAGGAATAGAGCCAATGGTACAGGCTGTTAGGCTACTACTGAAAACAAAAAGGTATACCACTCGCACACTAGCATAATAATGGTATCCATAATCATTTGAAAATTATCTACTGCTAAATTCATTTTTTTTGAGGAAGGAATCTCTACAACAGGCCAATGTTAAAATATAATCTAAAATTTCAAGGCCCCCCATTTTCTCACCCAACACCCCCCCCCCCCCCCCAATAAATAATGTGTACAGCTTTTGCTCATTTTGAACTGACTGTCGTAACTTTGTTTATAGGTACGAAGAAGCCATTGGAGTTAAGAAGAAAATTCTAGAGTTATATGCGAGTATAGAGAACTTTGTGATGATGTACAAAACAGTGTTAGGTCTGGTGGTCGTCTACCTTCATGAGAGTGATTATGTTGCAGCCGATAAATGTTACAAGGATTCATTCAGGTAATCATATACATGTAATTACCACCAGTAATTATATTTTGTTAATTAGGACATTGTAAGAAGTCAAAGCAAAGCACTTGCACTTTAAAGGCCCGTTTACACTAGCAAATTTATCGCATGACTTGAGTGGCAATTACAATGGCAATTTTATCGCGAAAAAAAATCACCGCAAGTTGCTCTAAATTTCGATCATGTTTGAATTGGCAGCAACATAGCTGCGATCTATCGTTGTGAAATCGCTGCTCAAGTCACACGACAAAGTTGCTAGTGTAAATGGGCCTTATAAATAAAACAATGTCAATCATGGTGTTCATGTGAGGCAGACAAAAACTTTGATGGAGGACTGACATCCAAAACGTCAAAATGATTTTAGAAATGCTTTGTGTCCTGAAAGACAGTTTTTATGTTCTGAAAGAAGACATCAAAAAATGGTACAAAACAAATTTTGACATCAGTCCATGAGCATGCACAATCGCCTGCATGAGTGTGCACAATCCATTTCTTGTTCATAGACATCCAGCCAATCAGAGTGCACATTATATATTGCTATTATAATATACAGAGACAAACATTTCGAGGTGTCTGGGATGAAAGGAGCACATTTATCGGTCCAAGAGAGCTGAATTTGCTGAGACCAATTTTCACTTCTGGATGCTCCTTTTTAAACATAGCATGTGCTTCTTTGAGTGAAAACATCAAGTGCCTCTTCTGGATATGCTCTTTCTTTCTATGTTGCCAACTAGTGACAAAGTCCTTCTTTCCAGGAGCCTGGCGGGACACATAATCTTTCGAGTAGAATGATTTTACCTTTGATATGGTGACGGTTGACATTTTCTTATTGCTTCCAAAACGTTTTTTTTGCTGTTTGGAAATATGCAGACCTGAAGTCGTAGCTAGCTTTGTGATAACTGCCTTTCTTTTTCTGGGACTTTTGGGGAGGCAGGACTTCACTTTCCCAACTGCTTTTCCAAGTGCTTGAGGTGTACTATAAACATGTACATCTTCTTCAGTGTTGTATTCTTTTGCTTTTTGGGCTTTCTTCTTCATTCTGCTTTTTCTTTTCCTCTCTCTGTTTATCTGCCTCACTCTTTCTAATTCTGATGGAGTTAGAGGTTTTTTCTTGCTTCTTTCAATTCTTTTCCTTTCTTTATCATTTGCTTTGTACACATTGTAATTTTCAGAATCTTCTTTTAACTTTTTTCTAAACAGTTTCGACCTTTCAGTGCTTGTTTTTGCCATAATTTATATAAGTATCAATTGCAATGTGAGACTTCTTTACAGTATTCAGAAGGAAGGAATAATGGTCAGCAGTCTTATGATAAATGTGCATGCTCTAAACAGTGAGCATGTCATTTGAATAGTACACTGCTGGCCACATTTTCAATTTTTTAATGAGCAGCTCAAAACAATAAGTGCCACTCATGATCAATGATAACAGAATAAATTCTATAATTTTGCTTTGTGTTGATATTATTTTTTCCTTCTCAAGAGACTAATTTAAAGTATAATTATACATAAAACAACTGATTTCACTTCACAGACATCAGATGACTAAGTTTTCAATGAAAGAAAAGCATTATTATGAAGTTTCCAAAAATGTCATGTCTGCAACAATTTGTGGTCATGTCCGCAACACAATATTTTGCTTAATAAATCCATTAGAAAAAGGGATTTTTATTGGTTTCTTTAACATGACATGTTAAGTACAATTACTACTAAGTTATAGTCAGTGTTGAATATTTCAGAAGGCTTTCAACTCACAGGAAATTTAATTTTCTTAAGCACAACTAGAATGATGGTTGTTTTTTGTGTCATGTCCGTAACACACTTTTTAAAATTATTTACTCCAGAGTTTCAAAAGGTAGTCAAAATGAATTGTAGCTAAATAGAAGGGATCATTAAAGGTGTTCTAAGGAAATGTCTCATTTCCTTCAAAACAATTTGTATTTGGACTTATTGGACATTTAAAACACTAATTTGATCTCCAAATGTCATGTCCGCAACGTGGAATAGCCCTGAAGGTTTTGTTGCAAGTTGCATGTTGCTTTACCAAGCTTGAAATGTATTATATTCATATGTAAATAATGTCGGCACAGAAGAAAATATGCTGGAAAAAAAAACAAAAAAGACAAAGTTTGGGAAAATTGTTATGACCTTTAGTTGCTTGAATTCACATCTTCCATCCTGCATTTCAGGCTTGGTATGCAACATACAACAAGCAACAGAACCCTCATCAACCTTTTTTGAAATAGCTGTATAATAGTTCTTTAATAATTGTTACTCTTTCTTTAGAGATTTGATAATAAGTTTTGATTTTTGCCATCAATTAAAATATAGTAAATGGTAACTGCATGTAGTTTGCCAAAATAACATCTTTTTTACTCCACATACAGTATTCCAGGGTTTGGCAGCTCAGAAGAAGCTGAAGCAGCAGAAAAAATATTACAATATTTTGATGAGTGTGATGCCGATGGACTGAAATCCTGCACCTCTCAACCTTTATTTACATACTTGGACAATGAGGTATCATTCTTAATTTCATTCTTTTATATATTATAGGGATATGTAATTTGAAACTATGTGAATAAAAAAATATTTAATTTCATTGATCATTCGTAAATCTTCTGTCTTTCAACAGATTGCCAAACTAGCTCGTTCCCTGAGAGTTCCAGGAGATTTTCCAGAAAACCCATCCAAAGCAAACAAACCTAAAAATGAACTATTCGACAAGCCAAAGAGTGTTGAAGAAGATTATAGTAAAGAAGTTGAGGATGAAGATGATGAGGATGATGATCAGTTGGAATCAGAACTAGAAAAGACAGAAGAATCTGCTGAAGCAGTAACAAAACCTGATGAGGACGATGAATTTGCTGGTGGTTTATGCTGATATGGCTAACAAAATTGATATCTGTGTCCTTTATGACGAGGCAACTCATGTCAACATTGAAACATTTGACTACCTGATCATTGGTCAACTCTCTGATGGCCAATGATCATCCAACAGTCAACCAATGACCTGCTATGCATGAGCCAACAGATAACAGATTGCCAGCCAACTGTTTACAGTCCAAACGACTCAAGCGTACCCCCCTAGAATCTATTAATGAATTTATTATTCGAATATTAAGTTTATTTTTCACTCTGACTCCAAACTTGAAAATGAATTATCTACTTGAGTTTTGATATGATTCTTCAACAATTGCCATGCCAAGGTAGAAAAACTCCCCAGAAAGGCCATCCCTTAGAATTTTAGCTGTGAAATGAATTTGAAGTTTGGAGTCTTCGAATTTTTATGAAAACTCAGAGTGAATAATCAATTCAATATTCAAATAATGAAAAATGGAGACTAGGGGGGTACGCTTGAGCCATTTTGAATGTAAAGCTTTTTGAGATCTGGGTGTATGAGGAAGTACTGCCGATGATCAGCCAACATTTGGTTGACTGTCAAGTGTAAGAAGTGTCGGCTGGTCATAAAGTACACAATAGCCGCACACACTTTGGATATTCTGGTTGAGTGATCATGCATATAGCAATTCAAGGCGAGGCTCCAGGGAAACAATGGAGTAACCCTAATAATATTCTCTTATTTCTCTGGAGCCTCGCCTTGAATTGCTTTGTTCATAATTATTCAACCAGAATATCCAAAGTTGGCTCATTCATAAATTTTAAAGATTTATTTCCATGAGAAAATAAAAAGCATGTCTGTCAACACAGATATTCTGTCAACACAGATATCCAGGTTCTAGAGATTGAACCTGTTACCCCCTTTTCTAGGGACAATTCAATTTCTATATGCATGTGCTCTGAGGGAGGGGAGGGGAGGGAAGGGGAGATTTGTTATGGTTAATGGAGAGCATCCCATCCTACCATGCTTAGATCAATATAGCCTTGTACAATGTATATTACAAACCAACCAAGCCAACCACTTTAATATTCCATCAAAATATTGTTAAATAGTCAAGTTCAAAACAAAAAAATTAAATTATGTGAAGCTAAAAATTCATATAGCTTCACTGTACTATTTGCCTGGGATAGAAGGAATGCTGGATAATTATCAAATAAAAGGTGAAATACAATATCAATTCATAGTGGAAATTTGACAACAAAAATAATAAAATAGAATTAAATAGAAATTTAATTTCAAACTGTATAAGATTGATATGCTTTATGGGTCATAAGAAAGCAGCGTATAGGTTAATGAAAATTTATCTTACTACTAACATTTTACTTCTGCTATGACAAACTTCGGCAAACCTCATAATCACCTCTGAGTAATATCATCTCATCATAATCACTGGTCGCTCAACCAAATTCAAATTGCGCGAAACTCTATAAGCAATTAATATCTGTAATAAAATTGTTATAAAATGCTATGCTATGCTATGATAGAAAACATCAATGTTTAAATGACTACTTTTACCAATTCTACTTTGTTTATATTAATTTTAATAATTTAATTATAGTTGTCCTAACAGGTAACCAGTTGGTGGCCAAGTATAATACTTAGACATTTTGGAGTTTTGAACCCATCCTAGCGGATTAACAATCAACTAGTTCTATTGGGTTGGGTTCTAGAGGGTTCTACCCACTGTAACCGGTTACATTTTTTTGCCATTTGCCAGCAACACTAGACCGAACAACATGTGACCAGTTAAGAAGACTGGCCTAAAGGTGTTTGGCCAGGCAAGTGCCAATTTTGGCCAGACACTGTCTGTTATTTTTACCGTAGGAGCCCTAAGTTGATACATCAATACATGTTGGCGATGTCGGCTGGACATAAAGTATGTTTATACTATGATTTATCTTTAGTCATATAAATATTTAGCATGAAATGATAACCCATACATTGATCCCCTTTTCCCATTGACCAAGCAAATTATTTACAAATTTTTAAAGTATGTCATAAATTTATTGAAATTTACTTACAGTGCTTTTCATAATTCTGATGTTTTATCTCCTGTCAATCAAACTATGACTTGCCGAGTTCATTTCCGATTGTCAGTGATAAAGAAATTCACATGTGAAAATGGCTGTCATTGATAGAAACTAAAACATGAGATGCCTGGGGTCGGTTAGGTCGGAGAATTATGAAAAGCGCTGTTATAGCTATTATTGATGTAATTATAATACACCATCAAATGAATGGCATTGATTTATCTTAGCCTACTCAGCTGGTTCTGGCTCCCTGAAGCCTTCACTGTGTAATTCTTTGCCTGTTATTTCCAAGAATGCCTTGGCTTCAACCTCTGTATCTAAGACACTTCGCTGTCGAAGCTGTGAACAAAATAGATGCTTGGTGAATTACATGATAGAAATACTGCCATAACCTACTGACACCCTACCAACAACCCACTGACACCCTACCAACAACCCACTGACACCCTACCAACAACCCACTGACACCCTACCAACAACCCACTGACACCCTACCAACAACCCACTGACACCCTACCAACAACCTACTGACACCCTACCAACAACCCACTGATACCCTACCAACAACCCACTGATACCCTACCAACAACCCACTGACACCCTAACAACAACCCACTGACACCCTACCAACACCCCACTGACACCCTACCAACAACCTACTGACACCCTACCAACAACCCACTGACACCCTACCAACACTCTACTACAAGTATGAAGGACAACTCACCTCACTCTCTGGTGGAACACCAAGACCCCAAACTTCCAGTTGATCAACATGGAAGTTCTCACTAGAAGACAGCTTTGGGTTTCCATATGTTGAGCATGGTTCTCCTTTGCAGTGACCTTTGCCAAAGTTCTCATCCAACCACAATCCAAAATAATTCAACTGACCTCCCATACCCTAAAACATACATTTGGATTGAAGATTGAAGAATTGGTTCATATGGAATCATGAATAAGTGCAGGGTATTGCTCTGTGTTATCTTCAGTTGTGAACCAGGGGATGTCAGGGACTGTGGAGGCAGGGGCTTAGTCCACACATGTTTTTAGTTCAAAATGATTTTCTGTTATGAGTTGCCTTATTATCCATATTGTTCCCTTGCACTAACTCCCAACCTGGGGATCAATACAAAAGAACTGCCCTCTCTTGAGGATGGAAATCTTTTGTATAAATGTTAATATTTTTCATTGTTTTCACCCCCAGGTTGGGAATAAGTGCAAGGGGTCTATGGCTTTGACAAGTTTTTAATGATAAATATGTTGCAATTGCCCCTCAAAACCATAGGATTGAAAGTCGCATTTTGGAGAGCCTCAGCTTCAAAATTTTCAGGGGGAGTGGGAGCTTTTCCTCGGACTCCCAAGATTAGCCCCCCTCAAAACTATGCTCTGTGGTCCCTGGTCAGGTATGTAGTATTCATTGTGTTATTTGAATCTCAGTTAAAGAAAACATTGTGTAAAGGGTGCATAATATTATTTTGATAAATTTGTGTATATATTGCAAGTATGCCATTAACTTATCAGTCCACTGGGTAGTGCCTATACATATCAGTATTAACTGTGTTAGTATTCAGTAAGACAATCTTTTTTAATGGGTGCATGTATACTATACTTACTAGTCCATTGGGCAGTGTCTGCATACCAGTGTTCAGGTACATGAAGTTCTCATTGTAGCCAGAAGGATGATAGATGGCTAAAGATGGTTGGAGACTGAACAAGAAACATCTACTGTCCCCTGAAATTGAATCAATATTACAATAAGTATATTTTTGTTCTTCTGTTCTATGGCTGACAGACACTTTCAACAAAGTATCTATACCTCCTCAATAGGGAGAAACTGTCCCTCAATCCAACAAAGATCATGAATAATCTATAACCATACTTCACCTGTAGGTCTGTTAATGGTGATGAAAATATTAATTAAAGTAATGATGATGATGACGTTCAGGCCGGTACCTAGGGCGGTGCATGGGGTGATGACAGTTTTAAAGTAATGATGATGATAATCAGACCCTTACCTACATGTTGGGCCCCCTCACAGGCCCCAAAGGTTTGCAGTTTGGTACTCAAGGTCCAACATACAGTCAGTTAAAGTGAAAGATACTTAATATATTAAATTCCTAACACCAATATACAAGTTTTTCTTTTAGTTCCATATTTTTTGGTTCGGCAGGTATTTTTTTGCAAAAATGCAAAACACGGTTTATTTTTGCCTGGATTTCGTCCACTTTGGCCTTTGTTGCCCACATCCCCACCCCATTAAAAAGCCCTGTATATGGGCCTGATAATGAAGGGAAAGTGGATAATGATGGTTATGATGATTGTTAAGTGCTAGTGATGATGTTGATAACAACTTCTCAATAAACAGACCATGATGCTCTAGCTCACAAAAATTGCAAACAAATTCTAGACATCTACCCAGACTTTCTAAAAAAAAAAAATGATTAAATGCATTAGGCAATCAAAATCTGTACCATCAAATTGAGACTTGATTGTCCAGCTTTTTGAAGCGAACCCTCCAAAGACATGACCTCCTTGATCTTTAGCTACCACTAGAGTTGGTCCCTGGTGAGTTATCTGGTGAAGTAATGACTGGAAACTCTCTCCATGAGTCCTGGTAGAAAATAAAAGCCTCCATCTATGTCGCAGGATGGGTGGTAAGGTGTGGTTAAGGGTCAAGATGGTTGGGATGTCTAGGAGAGTGGATGTTTCATCAAAATTAATTTCAAGTTTGCAAGGAATCAAGATATGAGACCTGGAAAGGAAAATGAATAAATAATAGTTAGCTAGGAAAAATGGAAAAAGTAACAAATAAATGTTATATAGGAATGATGTCCTGCGGCATGAAGTTAGCAAAATATATAAATGCAAGACCCTGTTATAAATGCTTAGAAAATATATTCATATATTTAGCTTAACTTTTTCTAAAATCTCTTACTACTATTATTTATTTATTTATTTTTCATGGGCTTCCACCTAGTTGGAGCCTGTGTATCGTGATTGTCCCTCGCTGAGATTTAGTTTTTTTTGTTATCATTCTTGTTTCTTAACTAGTTTTTCTTGATCATTTTCAATTATTGTTTTGTATGTTTTTTATTCAGTTTACTGAGTGGAAGTCTAATAAATAAATATATAAATAAATCCAAGGTAGAATATTGTTTTGTTTTGATTTGGCAGTTCAAATACTGCTCACATTTTTGGTTTGTCAGTTCAGCAGTCGAAACTCAGTTGAACAACAGTTGACCCCCCCCCCCCCCCCCCCTCCCAACCAAAATTTCGAACCACCTAACAAAAATCCTGGATCCATTGCTGGTAATCATAGCACATACCTTTCATAATGTACATGTTCAACAGTTTCCTCACAACCTTCAGCCAAACCATGTGGATGTTTCTCAATAATACCCTCCAAGTCAATGAAACAAGCTCTGACTACAGCAACAAATATGTGTTCTACCAAAGGAAATCTAGTGAACCAGCTCACCAGATTACTAACAGAAATCAAACATGGTTCTTTTTTATCTTCAAGTAATGTCTGATTAGCCATTATTACAAATCTTTCTTCTGCGTCTTTTGAGCAGTTGATTTTCCATCGTTTTCCTACTGGTGTTGATTGGAATGCAATGACGTACGCATTAAGCAGAAACTTAGATAAGGCTGCAACTTCTGGACTCTTAACAGAGTCGGAATCAGATGCGACAAGGTGAAATATTTCAGCCTTGTCCTCCTTCCCTTTTTTAAAGAAGTGAGATAGAGTTATGAAGAAGGCTTCTTTTCCTGCTTCACATTCCTTGACATCTTCCTGCTCAAGGGAGGTTTGAATACCACATATTTCCTTAAAAAATCGCTTACTGACTTGTTCTGGCAGTAACCATGAGGTAAAGCTCTAAAAAGTGTTAAGAAAAAAGGATATTAGACATTCAGGCCCAGTTCAGACCTTGAACTTTTGCTACATTGAATCTAATTGCCTTTGAGGTCAAACGCTGTTTTCCTTGAAACTAGTAGAAGTGTGTATACCAAACTTATCACACGTCATCTCCTGATGCTACTTAAGGTGAATGCCTACTTTTGAACGCTCGATTTGAGCCCACGATAAGCACGCGCACAAGAACCGCTGAATAAAATACGAAATTTTATTGAAGAACCATACACATTTTGAACTTCAACAGCGCAAAACCATCAAATTTTGCATGGGACTCTATACTTTTTATAAGCTTAAGTGAAAGAACTTCTAAAAATCTATGTTATATCAAATTTTTTAGAAAAGTTAATTTTTCTAACACATGAAAAAATAGATTTTTGTACGAATTTTTGTTTGACTTTATGAGATTTTTGAGAGCACTGAAAGGGCGAAATATGATAAATCGATGTATTTCTTTGTCTTTTATTCAAAAATATCCATGTTGTATTGTAGAATAGTTCACTAGCTGGCATTTGTGCATGATAAGGTCTGCAAAGAACCATTATCTTATGAGTTGCAATTTTTTTTCTGATCATTTCCGGTGGCGCAATTTTTGCTTCAAAATATTGCGTGTAGGCATTCATTAAATGCTGATTATCTCGAAAATCAGCGCGGGACACCCCATTTTTCTTTTCATATTCGGAATCAGCATTAAATTTCACTTTAGAAAATCGTAGTTTAAAAAAAAGTTTAAAATTTTTTCCAAAAGTAGCCAGTCACCTTAAGCAAAAGAGCTGATGTCTCCAATAGTAGTTATTGGTATTTTTATTAGCTACTGTCCTCAAAGGCAATTAGATAAATTTGACGTGGCAAAAAGTTTGACGTCTGACATAAGTTCTATTTTATCCCACCTAGCCTGCATGCCTGATACAAAGGAAAGGTTGAATATTGTTGAATATATATATACAATGGTTTTCCTGCATTCTAATTTTTCTGTATTTTCACTGGGATATCCATTGTATAACAATAATATAACAAGACAATATTCTGTGAAAATAAAGTCACCTCTCTTTGTACTTACAAATGTAAACACAGCAGTATTATAATTTGATTTGCATTCATTAATTTCTAATGTATGAGAACTGAACATAAAAACAACACATTGGATTTTTGAAAAAGTAACAAGCACAAGAAAGATAATTAAATACTGTCAAAATATTTTTTTTGGGGAATGTTTGTTTTTATGAATATTTGTTTATGAGGTATTCAGAGATAGAAAATAATAGTGATGGAACTGAAACATGATGAATATCAAATTATTTAGAAATTATCATCAAAATGTCATTAAATTGTAAAGCAAGCCATGATCGAATGAATCAAGCAGGAGAATTATCATTCCAATATTCATTATGAAATTATGAATATTGTGTTATTTCTAATAATAAATTAAGCTTTACAAACGTCATAAACTCGCATTATTCGTCAAGAATATCAATCCTTACACAAGAAATTATTAATACCAAAAACAATGATTATTTTTGCAAGAAATTTTTCATAATTTTTTTTAGCTTTCGCGCGCTTTGAACTTTGTACTCCATAAGAACCCTCATTTATAACGAAAATATATTCATCATCAAGTTGTTACGTGGCATAAAGCCTTACAATATTAGATGACTTAACTTCGGGTATTATATAAGTGTCCTGTAATGGGATAATCGTACCTGGAAAGACTCTTTTTCAATCACTTTTACATGACGCCCATTGTCATTTGACATCTTGTTGAAAACATCGTCAAGTTTTGCCCTCTCATATTCAGAAAAAGACTTCCTAGCTGCTTCATATTCTAATATATGACTGTTCGATAGTCCCATTATTGATTTGAAGGCTTAGGATGTGAAAGTTTTGATTCAAAGTGCTATAAATCGCGATGGTTTCTCTTCGTTTCTAAAAATATGAAGCGTCAAATTTATCAAAACAACTACAGAACCGCTGGAACTGCTGGCGAAGGACTGTGGGTAAGAACACAGGAAGCCCGGTCCACCCGGGGTTACATAAAACCTTTTCACATGTTTTGTGAGATTTGTTCGAGTTTTATACATATTCTCGAATAAATGGAGCCATTTTTTCTAACCGGCATGCAATACCAGTGCAAATATGAGATAAGAAAATGAATTTGGTCTTTTCGTGAGTCTGTATTCAAGAGGTATTTAGCAGTGACTGATATGTGGAAAACATTCTATTTTTTCAAAATATACACACACCTATTTCAAAAAAAGTTAATTATTGTCGGAGCCAAAGAAGATAGGCGAAAGTAATTATGGGCATGTATATAATCACAGTGCGCGAGATCAATTCTCATGGCGCAGTTATGGGACGGAAATTATGACTTCCTTTGATCCAATCAGTGACAGAGACCAGGAGTGTAGCCAGGGGGAGGACCCAGGTGGCCCGGCTCCCCTATACTGTTGGTACTTCTATTCAGTGGCTGTCAAAGAAATCTATCGTTATGCTGTAGAAATCTAGTAGTCACACAGTTGGCAGTAGGCTGGGAGGGGGGGGGGAGGGGGTGCTTTGTTTTGGTTGGCCGGTTTATTTGATTTCATTTATTTTTGTTTCTCTTTCACTTCTTTTGGTTGGCCATTTTTTGTGTGTTTTATTAACTTTATTTATTAACTTCACAACCACGAGAGCATAAAAACATAAACATCAAAATACAAACTTACAGTGCAAATTACAGCTACAAGAAAATGAACATTAATCTAATATTAATATTAATACTCACAGTATTAAAGATATCAAGGATCGACATGTAGGAATAGCAAAATGAACTCCTGGGAATGATCACTAACTGGAATACCCTTACTGGAATATCTCAATATGTTCGAACTCGTATGCCAATCTGTGTCTATCAGATCAAAAATGAAATAGTTATTGCTCTAGGGCTACCTTCAGATGGAATATTGCAAGAAATACTGAATTTTCCTCTGTCTTATCTTTGTTGTTGTTTGATGGACACGTGTCCTAAACTGTTTGTAATCTGCCCTTTCTTACGAAGGGGGGGAGGTCACTCCGGTATACTAGGCCCCCCAGCACCCTAGGCCCCCCACACACTTGCTTCCCCCTGCATTAGTACCTCCACCATCATCCCAGGATGTCCAATTAGGGTGCATACCCTACACATCAAGGTATGCATAGAGATATTCAGTCTCTCCATGTCTACCCACCATCCATCCATCCATCCCTCCATCCCATCCATTCATCCCACCCAGCCACTTATTCATCCACCACCTAATTATTCATCTATCCATCAACTCACCCATGCCATCCACCCATCCCATCCCATCCATCCAATCCCATTCATCCATCCATTTTGGAAAAGTTTAACAAAACTGCATGCTAGAAATGCCATTGTTTATTGAAACCCTTTAAATTATTGAACCATAAAATTCACCCTTGTTTAACATAATATTTTTACGATTTTTTTATACAGGGCCCCTCTGGATACCAGCTTTTAGCTGAATGGGCCAACCTGTGTAAATAAAGGTTACATACCGGTAAACATAATTTAATAATAATAATAATAATAATAATAATAATAATATTTAATGATCAAAAACATCTACTAAAGCACTACCATAAAGCAAATCAATATAGCATTTGATTTCCTTGGAGGATACCACAAGAAACTGAAAGACGAACTAGAGACAATCACCAGGAACAACAGAGAGGTGTCCTTCCTAATTCAGAGATGCCAGAAATGGATCCTCAGTCAGAATGTGAACATTGTGAAGAAATTCTATGGGTATTCAACCTAAGAAAGGACTCTAATTAGCAATATTTATATATTCAGTAACAAAGCCCAGGCATGACCTGCTTGTTATTGTAATTGAAAATGACAGAGGAAAAAAATAAAGATACCATAATAATAATATATTTTAGCAGGGAATCCAAAATCCAATATGAGATTTTTAATGAGGCTGGCCTGGCCCTGTGAACATTATTATGAAAATTACTAAAAAAAATTACGATATTAAGGTAAGATAAAAAGATAATCTAAAACGATACCATAATATAGTGATATTTCATGTTTACTAACAACCCTGGAATATACTGACAGTACTAAATACATATATGAATTGATATGTCAAATTTAATGTATATCATCACAAACCACCTGCTATTTTTTAGGTAAAGAATAGGCTTTATAGTAGAATGATTCCTATTGGTCTAAACATCATATCACATTAATGTCCTACAAGGCCCTTTAGAGTAGTGAATCCATATCTCTGAGGTGCTCGTGTCTCCTTCACATCTTTTCCTTGGATCTTCCCATCCACAAGATATTCCTTGTTTATTACCTTCTGTGCCCACATGATCACTTTATCAATATGGGGTGTGGCCACACCCACTACCTCAGCAATACCTCTCATTACTATGATACCATATGGAATGTCCTCGGTGAAGTATCGATACTTGAAGTCTGGTACAAACTTGCCTTCTGCTGTTTTAACCATGGGTTGAGTCAAGCCTTTGTATCCCTTATTGGTCTTGACAGAAGTATACAGAGTGGTTTTGTCAGTTATTTGATTAGCATAACACCGCTTGTACCAGTCATGAATCTGCTCTACCTGAGACATGTCCGTCTCTGGACTCTGTTCAGCAACAGCCTTGCCGATAGCCACAACTTCATCAGACATATCACTCATTAATTGAGCAGAAGTGTTGTTAATAGCATGGTAGAATGGCGGAGGTGGCCCATCTATTGGCTGCCCATCCCAACTAGACCAGCAGTCATACAAGATAGATAAGTGTACATATCCATTGACTGACATCAAAGATGCACCAATTGGATGACCCTTGACTTTTAGAACAGGGTACTCACCCAAAAGCTTTTGCAGTACTGAACATGGATCCTTGGGCGTCGCGACCTGGCTTTTCTGCACAGCACCAATTAGACTATTTTTTGTACCAATCACATCACAGGACTTGCCAAACTCTGCAATTCGTGCTGCCCATGGAAGTGACTCAAAATTGAAAATAATAATCTTTGTAGAAATTTCTCCCAGAATTCCACGGACCTGAAATTCAAACCCTGATTGTCCTGGAAGTCCTGCGATAATCATTCCTGGTTTCACATATGGCTTGATTGCCTCTAGGTACTGCTCATGTGCAAAGGCTGGCAAGACAAAAGCAATGACGTCACATCCAGGAACTGCTTTCTCTGGTTGCTTAGTGACCAGTTTTGGTTTGGCCTTCAGTTGACTACACAACTTCTCATTGCTGTACAGGTTGACAGTGAAGTCATGTTCTTTGAGAGAGTTAGACCATCTCTCTGCTTCATCTTGGAACAAAGTTAGAACACTTACTTCAGTGTCTGGTTGAGATGAAGCTATACCAGCCCAGGCATGAGCACCGTTGCCGCCACCACAGATCACCAGCTTGGTTGGTTTAGATTTAGCCATTCCCTAAAAACAAAATGGATTTAAACATATATTAATAGTAATAAAAATACAGCGATATGCAGAAATTCTGATCCTTTTGATATATATATACAAGTATATCAAAAGTAAATCAGAAATTATTTTTTTGAGTTGCCTATCACTAGGGCTTTCTGAAAAAATATCAGAGATGACACATACCCCATAATTTCTGATATACTTTTGATATACTTAACAATTAGTCCTCGAGTCCGAATGGTCTACGAGTCAATAGCCCATGAGGCCAAAGACCTCATGGGCTATTGACTCGTAGGCCATGAGGGCGAGAGGTCTAATTGTTTTAGTAAAAACCTACTAATCGGTCCAATAAAAGGATGCAAAAAGTTTTGGATTTTGCTTTAAATATATTTTTTTTGGTTTTCAAAACCGGCGCTTTTCGCTACTAGAGGTCTATCACTAATAGACCCCTAGTAGCTCAGCCAATCACAGGGCTCGATTGGTGATACACCATTAGTAGGTTTTTTCTAATTGTATATATACCTAAAAGGATCAGAATTTCTGCATATTGCTGTAATATAATGATGATGATGATAATATAGGATTTGGCAGTATGCATGCTGGCATCTCCAAAGAACCAAAACTGTGCAAGGGAGGGGAGGGGTAGGAATAAAGAAAACCAAGGTGAGCAACTACAGGTGAGGGGAAAGATTAAAGGCACAACTACACAAAGAAATTTTCTCTGCAACTTGTATCGCGACATTGTCAAACAGCGTTGCAACACAAGTTTACATGGTGCAATGGAGATGCAATCGTTGCCAAAAGTAGAAATGAATGAAGGTCGATCAAAATATTGATCCCATGAGCTTGGCTCTCCTGCTACGATTAAAACGTGTCCTTACCTTGAATAATCGAGAGTTTTTTTGCCCACAATAAAGATAAAAAGCAAGAACTGATAGTTTCTTTACACTGCTGTCACTCGATAAAAATGTACAAAGAATGTATGGGGCTGGTTAACCGCGCCTACTAGTTCTTTGCCTACTCGTCAAAATGGCGGCCAAAACCGTCATAAAATCTATTGGTATCTGTTCTGTAAATTATAAGCAAAAATAAAGGAAGCTGCTAGCATTTGTTTCAAGTTAGCTTATCAACGCTGAGTTTGAAGGCCACACGTCATGAAGTCCGGTCGCGATAACTATTTTTTTGCTTTTCAAGCTTGTACATTTGTATCGAAACGCATCGAAAAACATGTCCTCCCTTTTCAGATTTATATTCAAAGAAATATGTCGGTTGAAGAGCACACAAACCAAAAAACTTACTATTGTTAGCTTGTCGGCTATTAAGCAAAGTATCAGGCGATTTTCTGCTGCCTGGTGAAGTTTATTTACGTTTTGTGAAGCAAATTTATGCATGACACCATAAACCTTTAGCACAAAGCTTCAGCATATGCTCAAAGCTTCTAAAGTGAAGCTAAAGGATAACAAACAAGGCATGATGAATCTAACAGCAAATTATTACTATTTACATTTATTTACCTGAACTTCTACTGGAATTAGTTCCCCCTGCTGTTCGTGCTATCCGACGACCCGACTGTAGTGTGTTGAGTCACGATTAAGTCACGCGACGAGCCTCACGCGACGTACTTGACACTCTTTGTCACATTAGCATAAATTAAACTTTGAGCTCCACTGACTATACAAAAAGAATCCTGTGTTTGGTATTACTATAGCCCTGTAGGTATTATCTGAAAGTAATATTTAAAATATATCGTTTGCTGCTTGAGTTCGATACAGCACAGGGAGCCCAATTTAGATAAAAGTAAAAGGTGAAAATAAAATCGGAAAAAAATCACGTTTAATTAATTTTTTAAATTCCAGGCCAAGATAATGTCCTCTATAATACGAACGAGCAAAAAAATCTATTAAAATATATTGACATAAATCCACACGTAGGATACCATAGGGAAATTACATTGGAAAACAAAGGCGCGCGCGAAAAAAAATGTTTTGGTGCAATTTTTACGGATTTTTTTGCTCGTTCGTATTATAGAGGACATTATCTTGACCTGGAATTTAAAAAATTAATTAAACGTGATTTTTTTCCGATTTTATTTTCACCTTTTACTTTTATCTAAATTGGGCTCCCTGTGAACGAACTACCGAGAACCGCCTGCTACGCCACAGGCAACCCAAGCTAACTACATTTATAAGATAATGTACCTGGGAAAATACTTACGTCTTATCATTGCAAGATCACCGTTTGTCTCGCTTCGATGCAAAGGCACCTTTCAAGATGGCGCAGAGAAGAACTGTAAAAGGGACCATTCATATCATTGTAGTTGTTCATTCTTATTAGTTCTTTTCACAGTGCTGTTGCTGTTATTATAGCTGACTTGTGACTATATCACCAGTGATACTTTCATTGCCAATATTATATTCATCAGATAGGGATTTACCCCAGGAAGAAGGATTGAACTCAACAGTGATGACAAATACCGCTTATCCTAGATCATTTATTATTTACTAGATTTTCCTTAGAGTTTTTAAGATTATCGTGACTTTTAGGCTGGGTTTGGGCGTCGGGTTTCATATGTGCCGAATCTAAAATCTATTGTTTGAGTTCGTTTGCGTTGGGTTCGGCGCACGTGGGATTCGACGTCTAGACTGGACCGTAGTCTCGTTCATTTTGTTATTGACTTATTTGTCGTCTTTGTTTCTAGATAGTCATTTAGCATGGTAAGAGCCAAATTGTGTTTGGATTATGCTAATGAACTGTCATCATCATCATCATCATCATCATCATCATCATCATCATCATCATCATCATCATCATCATCATCATCATCATCATCTAATACAACATGATCCAATATCTGCAATCAATACTTCACAACAGTATCCAGTTCAGTGTCCAATAATGTCCTTTAGAGTAGTGAATCCATATCTCTGAGGTGCTCTTGTATCCTTTACATCTTTTCCTTGGATCTTCCCATCAACGAGATACTCCTTCTTCATCTGCTCCTGACACCAAGTAAAAACTTTATCAATATTGGGCGAGGCAACACCCACTACCTCAGAAATCCCTCTGATGACAGCAAGCCCATATGGTATATCTTCAGTCAGGTAACGGCAGTTGACATAGTTGGGTACAAACTTGCCTTCCTTGATTTCCATCATTGGGTGAGTCAAACCCTTGTAAGCGGCATTGGTTCTGATACAAGATAACAGAGAGCTTTGGTCGCCTACGTTATCAGGATAGCAGCGCTTATAGTAAGGGTGTATGTGGATTACTTCTGACATATCAGTATCAGGGCTCTGTGCCTGGATAGCTTTTGCTGCACCACTTCATCTGATAAGCTGCTCAACAATGCTGCGCTTTTCTCAGATAACCCATGATAAAATAATGGGCGTTGGTCAAATGGGGTACCATCCCAGTCAAACCAGTCGCCATACAAGATACTAGTGTGTGCATATGCATTGACAGACATAAGATTGGATGCAAGTGGATGGCCTTTTGTTTGGTTTTTCACCAATCAGCTTCTGGACAACTTTGTATGGATCTCTCCTTGGAGTAGCTGACCCAACCTGCACAGAACCCATCATTGCATCCTTGGTACCAAGTACTTCACAATTCTTTCCAAATTCGATAATTCTTGTTGCCCATGGTAACGTTTCAAAATTAACAAGAGTAATCTGCTTTGCCATGTCTCCCAGGATGGCTCGTTCCTGAAAGTCAAACCCAGACTGTCCAGGTAGACCAACAAGAATCATGCCTGGTTCAAGGTGCGGTTTGATTGCCTCTAGGTACTGCTCATGCGCAAATGCTGGCAACACAAAAGCAAAGACATCACATCCTGGAATCACCTCCTCAGGTTTCTTAGTAACCTTTCTTGGTTTTGCTTTAAGCGTCTTGTAGAGCTCTCCTTTGCTGTACAGGTTGACAGTATAGTCATTTTCCTTTAGAGAGTTAGTCCATCTCTCTGCTTCATCTTGGAACAAGGTTAGAACACAAACATCAGTGTTTGGTTGAGATGCAGATATGCCAGCCATTGCATGTGC
Organism: Anthopleura xanthogrammica; assembly: GCA_964019055.1. Taxonomy (NCBI): domain Eukaryota; kingdom Metazoa; phylum Cnidaria; class Anthozoa; order Actiniaria; family Actiniidae; genus Anthopleura; species Anthopleura xanthogrammica. The sequence continues at coordinate 19,570,645 of OZ025207.1, read as the reverse complement.
ACCATTGCCTCCACCACAGATCACCAGCTTGATTGGTTTAGATGAGTTCATTACTTAGCTTTGTAAATAAAGAAAATAAAGTATTGCTAAAACAAACTAAAAAGCACAGTAAGTTGATCACTTTCAATATTCACAGAAATTGGACTTGGGTGTGGAATTCAAGGTCATTCAGTAATGAAGAAAAGTTGGTTGGTTGGTTGGTTGGTTGGTTGGTTGGTTGGTTGGTTGGTTGGTTGGTTGGTTGGTTGGTTGGTTGGTTGGTTGGTTGGTTGGTTGGTTGGTTGGTTGGTTGGTTGGTTGGTTGGTTGGTTGGTTGGTTGGTTGGTTGGTTGGTTGGTTGGTTGGTTGGTTGGTTGGTTGGTTGGTTGGTTGGTTGGTTGGTTGGTTGGTTGGTTGGTTGGTTGGTTGGTTGGTTGGTTGGTTGGTTGGTTGGTTGGTTGGTTGGTTGGTTGGTTGGTTGGTTGGTTGGTTGGTTGGTTGGTTGGTTGGTTGGTTGGTTGGTTGGTTGGTTGGTTGGTTGGTTGGTTGGTTGGTTGGTTGGTTGGTTGGTTGGTTGGTTGGTTGGTTGGTTGGTTGGTTGGTTGGTTGGTTGGTTGGTTGGTTGGTTGGTTGGTTGGTTGGTTGGTTGGTTGGTTGGTTGGTTGGTTGGTTGGTTGGTTGGTTGGTTGGTTGGTTGGTTGGTTGGTTGGTTGGTTGGTTGGTTGGTTGGTTGGTTGGTTGGTTGGTTGGTTGGTTGGTTGGTTGGTTGGTTGGTTGGTTGGTTGGTTGGTTGGTTGGTTGGTTGGTTGGTTGGTTGGTTGGTTGGTTGGTTGGTTGGTTGGTTGGTTGGTTGGTTGGTTGGTTGGTTGGTTGGTTGGTTGGTTGGTTGGTTGGTTGGTTGGTTGGTTGGTTGGTTGGTTGGTTGGTTGGTTGGTTGGTTGGTTGGTTGGTTGGTTGGTTGGTTGGTTGGTTGGTTGGTTGGTTGGTTGGTTGGTTGGTTGGTTGGTTGGTTGGTTGGTTGGTTGGTTGGTTGGTTGGTTGGTTGGTTGGTTGGTTGGTTGGTTGGTTGGTTGGTTGGTTGGTTGGTTGGTTGGTTGGTTGGTTGGTTGGTTGGTTGGTTGGTTGGTTGGTTGGTTGGTTGGTTGGTTGGAAATGACATTTTTAACTCGTTTTTTGAACATTTTTTTGCTTTGTTGTTCGAAATCTATCCACGATCCCCAAGAAATTACTGTAAATATTGCAAGCTTATCAGACATATTTTAAATGTGTTCACTTGCTTTTAATCTAAGAAATGGGGAAATGGTCAACCTTTTGGGGTCCCTGTGTAATTTATCGACTCGCTTCAATCCTAGGAGAGTTTGTAAAAATCGGTTTCTAATACCGAAAAAAATGCTTATGAATAAAAGTGTGATACTTTATTAAGGTTTTTGAGTGATTTTTGTGCAAGTTTGGGTCTTGAAACGAACTTTCCGGTTATTGATGACCGCGATCAAGCCGTTACGGTTCAGCGGCTGAGCGACACCGTCATGCAAATTTGGCGTCAAAAAAAAAAACATCATAAAAGGGATAATTGTTAAAAGGGATGGTGTTTCGAGGAAGTGTTAGAGATTAAAATGAAAAGCAATGCCTTTCTCTGAAGAATTTGAAAACCCACTGAATGAATTTGACACAAATATTGATTAGTAGACTTTGGATCATGCTTAGGTATGCGAGCGTGCGTTCTTGCACGTAGCTCACTATTCGGTATTTATCACCTCATGCTACCAGTTTTCACCAAGTTTTGCCATAAAAATAACGGCAAAGCGAACAGATTAAGTCATATAAAACATTAAAACTAGCATAAAAAGTAAATTAACGTTTTTCTAGCATTTTATACCAAGCCTTAATATATCATTAAGTCTTATTCATTCCAAAACAATTTTTGACTTTTATGATCGACGGCACACTGAAAGCACTACGAAAACCCCTTCCATTTTGAACGAATGAGGAAAATCTGCCGACAATAACAGTTTTAGAGCTGTTAATGATTTTCAAGTCAATGAAAGGCAAGTCAATGATTTTCGTTCTAGGAAAATGTCCAAAGTCACGATTCCGGCTTCGAAAGTTTTTCAGTAGATGGCGTGCTGATGCTAGACACTACTGAATGATAATAATAATGAATTTATTTTAAGAGGATATGCTTTCTCAGGGACTAAATTCCCAAAGCATTTGAATGATCTTCAGAAGCCAGAAATATTATTCTTACCGCTTTTTTTCAGCCCTTTACTTTATTGTTTACAGGCTTGTCTGTTTTCCGTTCGACCAAAACGAAAGACGGAATGCGTGACAAGCCACCACTTGACAAAAATAGCAAAGATCGTACGAGCACCAAACACGGCACAAATGTTCGTTGGGGCATACTAAAAAGATTTAGGGGTAGGTGCCAAAATATGGTGGTCGGGGGGATGCACGCCACACTCTCAATTAGAAGGACAAATTTAATCAAAATTTATATGAAACCAGATTGCTAGCTTTCCTAAAAATAACGCGCGCTGATTATTTGGTGGGCGTGACGTCATCTCGTATTCACAGGTAGCCCAAGCTATGGTTTTGAATAGCTATATAGAGAGAATGTATGGCAGATCCAAATATTTCTTTAAAATAAAATAAATTTCATCTTATATTGTTTCTTTACCTGTATATCAATGTTGTATTGCATGTTTTGTGGTTTCCTGACGGTTTGGTTGCATTTTAAGGCGATTTTAGGAAATTTTATCTCCTCTCTAAAGACGTCTCTATATATAGCTATTCAAAACCATAGCTTGGGCTACCTGTGATTTATTAAATGAATTCTGGCTTAAACTTTTAGTTTTTTTTATGGACAATTTTGTTAAAAAAGTGAAGCTTTTCGTCGAAAATATCTGATTCAACAACAAGACTTCATTATGCAAGCCAAAGTTCAACACGTCGTGATCTAGAAAGCTGACATCAAACCTTCAAATAAGCTTCAAACCTGTACAGCGAAGACAAGAAATGCTCTGCTTCTCTCTTTTTCTGTGTTTTGACGTCTACTTTCGATGAAGACAAGGAAAAATTCCAAGATCAGTAAGTAAGTGTTTTGGAAAATTAATATTTACCAAATTTTAATAGTTTTTCCTTACTTTTCCTCTCCTGGATAAAAACGAACTGTGACGGAACTCGACTGATTCTCTATAATTTGTTATGGACTTTTTTAAATTACTTTAGAAACAGATGAAAGAAGATTGTCAACTCAGCTTTATTCTAGCCTGCGTGGTGGCGCATTTTGGGGGCCAGGGCTGGGGAGGGTTTTGGGAGAGCCCCTCCTTGACCCTCGTTCCCTCCTCCACAGGCCCCCCAACCCTCCCCTGTCCCCTCCTCCCAATATGGGCCGCTACGCAGGCTAGCTTTATTCAAGCAGAATATCAACAAATGTTAATTTAGGGCAGAACAATTAACAACTGTCATTATTTTTTGAAAACTTTTCCGAAAAATCAACGCAGAAATAAACTTGCTTTGCACTGGCATCCATCGCTTCTAGTTAACAACAAATAACTTTGATTTTATTTCACAGACATATTGCAAGCACTCTTATATTTGCCATAAAATTATTTTTATTATTATTAGCTAAATTACTTTATTTACTTTGTTTTATTGTAAATTGTTAACCTTAGCAATTCAGTTTTTTTGGCTGCAAGTAAGGAACGTGTTTCAATAAAATATCTACCTCTCTAAATATATCTAACTACAAGTTCACTGCGGGCATTTTCATATATCCAACATATTTTCTATTATTATTAGCAACTTTTTCTATAGCACGCAACTAAAAATATCATAGCCAACATAATCAATGTGAGACCAACATATTACCTATAGAATGGAAATGGCAAATTGTATACCATATACCCACAGAATTTCCCGATGTCCTATATATCTTGTCCTTATCAAAAATCAAATACAACATGGTCCAATATCTGCAATCAATGGTTCACAACAGTATTTACTTTAGTGTCCAATAATGTCTTTTAGAGTAGTGAATCCATATCTCTGAGGTGCTCTTGTATCCTTTACATCTTTTCCTTGGATCTTCCCATCAACGAGATACTCCTTCTTCATCTGCTCCTGACTCCAGGTAAGCACTTTATCAATATTGGGTGTGGCCACACCCACTACCTCAGCAATCCCTCTGATGACAGCAAGCCCATATGGTATATCCTCAGTCAGGTAACGGCAGTTGACATAGTTGGGTACAAACTTGCCTTCCTTGGTTTCCATCATTGGGTGTGTCAAACCCTTGTAAGCGGCATTGGTTCTGATACAAGAAAACAGAGTGCTTGGGTCTTCTAGGTTATCAGTATAGCCACGCTTATAGTAAGGGTGTATGTGGATTACTTCTGACATATCAGTATCAGGGCTCTGTGCCTGGATAGCTTTTGCTGTCTGCACCACTTCATCAGATAAGCTGCTCAACATTGCTGCGCTTTTCTCAGATACCCCATGATAAAATAATGGGCGTTGGTCAAATGGGGTACCATCCCAGTCAAACCACTTGCCATACAAGACACTAGTGTGCAGATATGCATTAAATGACATAAGATTGGCTGCAAGTGGATGGCCTTTTGTTATCAGGGTTGGCTTTTCACCAATCAGCTTCTGGACAACTTTGTATGGATCTCTCCTTGGAGTAGCTGACCCAACTTGCACAGAACCCATCAGTGCATCCTTAGTACCAAGTACTTCACAATTCTTTCCAAATTCGATAATTCTTGTTGCCCATGGTAACGACTCAAAGTTAAGAAGAGTAATCTGCTTTGCTATGTCTCCCAGGATGGCTCGTTCCTGAAACTCAAACCCAGACTGTCCAGGTAGACCAACAAGAATCATGCCTGGTTCAAGGTGTGGTTTGATTGCCTCTAGGTACTGCTCATGTGCAAATGCTGGCAACATAAAAGCAATGACATCACATCCTGGAATCACCTCCTCAGGTTTCTTAGTAACCTTTCTTGGTTTTGCTTTAAGCGTCTTGTAGAGCTCTCCTTTGCTGTACAGGTTGACAGTAAAGTCATGTTCCTTGAGAGAGTTAGACCATCTCTCTGCTTCATCTTGGAACAAGGTTAGAACACTTACGTCAGTGTCTGGTTGAGATGCAGATATGCCAGCCATTGTATGTGCAGCATTGCCTCCACCACAAATCACAAGCTTGATTGGATTGGATGCCATTTTTGTCTGTTAGAAAAGCAATATGAAAACACAAGAGTTTTAAAAGACTGATTTCACTCTCTACTTTTACACATCTTTCTTAAAATTTGTCTACAATTGCAATTCTCCATTGTTTTTGGTTGGTTGGTTGGTTGGTTGGTTGTTAAATGGTTGGTTGGGTGGGTTAGTTCATTTTTTCTACTTAACAATTTGCCCTAATATAATGTTGATTGTAATTACAAGAGAACATGAGGTCCCCTATGAGGTAAGAGACCAGTCAATTTTAACAGGTTGGGGGGGGGGGGGGGGGCTGGTAATTTTCACTTGCACAAATTTTTTTGTCCCCTTCCCCTAAAGTGCCTTTTGCCTCTCCTAGCCTGTCCTTTGTGGTGCATAAAAAATGCTGGCCCCCTCTATTTGCTGCAGCCAAACCCCCTCCCTGTTAATAATGACTGGTCCCTAAATCCACCAAGACCCAACTCCAGAAAAACAAAGCAAATACAATAAATGAATACATCTATGAAAATAAAACAAGAAACATCTAGCAAGAACAGCTATAGTTAAAACATTAACATTATGGCATTTAGAATAAACAAAACTTATTTTCTGAAAAAAGGACAAATTGTAACCTAGATGAAAAAAACAGGAAGGATTGTGATTGAAACTCAAGTAAATCGAGCGTGCGGTGGTTGATGGGATTAATTCTTTTTCAGATCAGGAAATCATGCTTTATAATATAATAATAATAAGCTTTATTAATCTACCTTAGATTAAATATACGGAAGATTTACAAAATAAAGAAATTTGGAAAAATATATAGATAACAAAAATTTCTAAAACATCTATATTATATACGAAGAATCAGAAAAATTATATAATTAGTTATGATCTTAACAGCCTCGCAGCCCTTGGTAAAAAAGAGTTCAAATGTCTTTGAGTTCCTGATTTAGGTATAGCTACCCCAAATGGGAGATGCATACTCTAAAAGGGGTTGAATTTTGGTGCAATAGATAGATTCTCCAACATCTGTTGGTAACTTTGATTTTCTGATTTGTCATAGATAGAATAGTCTCTTGTCAGCTTTTTTGATTGTTTGTTTTGATGCTTTGTACACTAGTCAGATCACCGGTTCGTGTCACCGAACGTGTGATCATTATAAATTAAAAGGGATGGTGTTTTGAGGAAGTGTTAGAGATTTTAAAAAACGATTGACACAGAAAGAAAATACAAAAGAAAAGCAATGCCTGTCTCTTCTGAAGAAATTGTGTATATGGAAGGTTATACACTCGATTGCAGAAACGTTGTAGTATACATTTATACATATATACAAATACCTAATGAGATGCAAAAACAGAAAAGCTCTATAATATGATCGTGTATATCTTGAAATATATTTTCACTTTTTAGGCCTAAAAACTCTCTAATATATTTAATAATATCTGATAGAGCTCAAGTCATATTTTTCAAGTTCTTTATTGAGAAAAGATCTTGAAAAATATTATTTTGTGAGATATGCATCAACAATGGATACAGAGATATTAATTTTTTTCATGTTTTTGCATCTAATTAGGTATTTGTATATATGCATAAATGTATACTACAACGTTTCTGCAATCGAGTGTTTGTCGAAAATATGGAAGAAGCCGTTATTATCCATTGAATTACAGAGCGACTTCTTTGTTTACCCTTCGAAGTCCAGATGCTAATGAGTAAAATTTTCAATTTGTACCGTCGTACTTTGCGGGGCGTGACGAACACCGACTGGTGCGAGCGTGCGTTCTTGCACGTAGCTCACCATGCGGTTTTTAACACCTCATTCTACCAGTTTTTGCCATAAAAATAACGCGAAAGCGAATTGATAAAGTCTTATAAACCATTAAGACTAGCATAAAACGTAAATTAGCGTTTTTCTAGCATTTTATTTCAATTTTATTTAATATATCATTAAGCTTAAGTCTTGTTCATTCCAAAACAATTTTTGACTTTTATGACCGACGGCACACTGAAAGCACTACGAAAACCCCTTCCATTTTAAACAAATGAGGAAAATCTGTCGACACTAACAGTTTTAGAGCTGCAAGTCAATGATTTTCGTTCTAGGAAAAAGTCGGAAGTCATGATTCCTTCGAAAAATTTTCAGTAGATGGCCGTGCTGATGCCAGACTCTGGTCTGCCTTCTCAGGAGCTAAATTTCCAAAGGATTTGAACGCTGAGGACGATTACAGTTTCTTATCTTACCTGCTGAAGTTTAATGTATGATCTTCACAAGCCAGAAATAGTATTCTTGCCCTTTGTTTTATGGTCTGTAGCTTGTCTGTTTTTAGTTCTGACGAGCTGTTCGGACTGCCAAAAAATTGGAAACGAAAGAAGGAATGCGTGACAAGACACCACCTTGTGAGATTGTGATGACGTCGGTCCACAGGCAGCCCAAGCAAACTTTCTGTGCATGTTTTATAGGGTAATGTAAGGGGCTAGGATACAGATTAAAAAATAAAAATCTTTGTTAAAAAAATTGTTAAAACCATCAACATGGTCACCATGTCTTTGTCTTTTGACGTCTCTCACTGGAATGATTGCAAACCATCAATACATGACATGGCAATGTGTCAAACATGCCCGCAATATCGCCCGCAATCCCTTTGAGCTGATTGTCACTTGCGCGATTAAATGAGACAGCCCATTTAAACTTTATGTACCGTGATTGGACTTAGTCATAGTTTCTGTTAATTTTATTATCTCAGTATATATTACTCAATCATTCACTCAACATATACATACTACTCATGATAGGGTTAACATTTCATAACATGTATATAATCCAGAATATAATCATATAATTTCATAAAATCATAAAACGGGTTTATAGTTTCTCGTCAGAACTTTCATAAGTTACACTTGTCTAGTGTGAACTATTGTCAACAGTATGGGCCGCTAACAGGCTTACCAGGAGTGGGGCGGGGGGGGGGGGGGGAACGGAGAGGGGAAGCAAGGGTGGTGGAGTAGGAGGAAAATCCTCACTGTCCTAACAACTCCTTCAGAGTAGTGAATCCATATCTCTGAGGTGCTCGTGTCTCCTTCACATCTTTTCCTTGGATCTTCCCATCCACAAGATATTCCTTGTTCATTATCTTCTGAGCCCATAAGATTAACTTGTCAATATTTGGGGTCTTGACGCCAACCACCTCGGCTATCCCACGCGTCACGATAAGACCATAAGGCATATCTTCGACCATGTACCGGTGCTTGAAGTTGGGGGCCCATTTTTCTCCTTCCACTTGTACCATTGGATGAGTCAGGCCTTTGTAGGCTTTGTTGGTCGTGATGGCCCTATACAGGGTACTCTTGTCTTCGATGTCATTGGCATAACAACGTTTGTACCAATCGAATATGTGCCCAACTTGTGTCATATCCGTTTCGGGACTTTGCTCGCCAATAGCTTTGGTTGTAGCAAGTACTTCATCGGACATAGTGCTCATCCATTGAGCACCTTGCTCGCTGAGCCCTTGGTAAAACAAAGGCTGCTCATCTAATGGCTTGCCATCCCAGTCCGCCCAGCGGTCATTTAGGATGCATGGATGCAAGTAAGCATCACACATTAAGGTTGCACCGAGTAGGTCTCCCTTGATCTTCAAAACTGGCTTGTCACCCAAGAGATTCTGTAACACTTTGTAGGGATCTTTCTTAGCTGGAACTGAACCTACTCGTACAGCGCCTAAGAGAGACTCTTTAGTACCCAGTACATCACAGGACTTTCCGAATTCCGTGATTCGTGTTGCCCATGGTAACGATTCGAAGTTCATGATGGTACATTTACCAGCCACGTCTCCTAGAATACCACAGATCTGGAATTCAAGGCCTGACTGTCCTGGCAAGCCCACAATTATGGTTCCTGGTTCGACGTAAGGTTTGATTGCCACTAGGTACTGCTCATGCGCAAATGCTGGCAACACAAGGGCGATGACGTCACATCCGGGAACGGCTTTCTCTGGTTGGTTGGTAACCAAATTGGGTTTGGTTTTGAGTTGGCTGTGCACCTTCTCGTCACGGTAGAGGCTGACAGTGAAGTCATGCTCCTTCAGAGAGTTCGACCATCTCTCTGCTTCATCTTGGAACAAGGTTAGAACACATACATCAGTGTCTGGTTGAGATGAAGCTATACCAGCCCAGGCATGAGCACCGTTGCCGCCACCACAGATCACCAGCTTGGTTGGTTTGCAGCTTGAAGTCATTGCTATACCCTATTTCAAAACAATGAATAAAAAGGTGAATCCACTAAAAATATTTATTTTTAGGAGGAAATAACATAGACATCCTGTGAATTGTTGTCGTTTATTGAAATTTCACTGACTTGTTTATTCCACATTAATGTAATAGTTTCACGTACAATGTAAAACCTAGTTCGAACGTCGAACTTCTCATGAGCCAAACGCATTGAAAACAATGGACAATATGACGGTCTTCTTTGATGTCACCGTATTAAACCGGTAGTGTCATACACAAAAATCCAGTTGTTTGACTAATATCAGCAGGAATTCCGAGGCAAACTTGGTGGGAATCCCACAATAATCAAGGAAGAGGCGCGCGGTGAATGCTGGGCTTATTGATTCAACGTTCTTGAAGACAGGTATTCCCATATCCAGGGGAGGGGTGCAAGGGGTGCGCACCCCCTCAGAGAAACTTTGTCCCCCTATTTTGAAGGTACCTATATGAAATAATGTTTTTTTTTCTTTGATTCTGAGGGTTGCACCCCTCCCTGGGCTGACTTTCTGCCCTGCACTCCTCCCTGAACAAAATCCTCGATCCGCCCCTGAAATATAACATTATTTAGCAATATTATTTCTTTACTACTTTACTGCTATGCTGTTCTATTTTAAGGTTTGGGTTAAGCTTAAACTAGATAAATAAAAAGCTATGAAAAGTTAAAATTCTCAAAAAAATACAGTGGCAAAATAGGAGATGTTTTGTTCATTTGTTCTTCAGATTATAAAAAAAATATTTACAATATCAGATTATAAAAAATATTCAAAACACTTCGTATATAAAACAGAAATTCGAGTTGAAAACTCTTTTGTCTTCCGATAAAATCTAACTTTAAAATGGATTTTAAACCATCTTAAAATATGTCATGCAATCGTTGTAAAGATCAGTCAAACCACTTCGTGTCACGGACATGGTGTCAAAGAAAAGGTATCGTGACAAAGTAAGGTGTTAATTAATGTACATGTTATTAAAACTAGTAACCCCTATTAACACACCAAAAAATATGGGAAAAAGGGAATTCTGTCGGCACTAACGGTTTTAGACCTGCAAGTCAATGATCTTCGTTCTAAAAAAAAGTCCAAAGTCGGCATGAATCATTCGAAAGTTTTTCGTAGATGGCCGTGATGACGCCAGACGCTGATCTGCCTTCCAGGAGCAAAATTTCCAAAGGATTTGAACGCTGAGACGACGACAGTTTCTTATCTTACCTTGTTGAAGTTTAATGTATGATCTTCAGAAGCCAGAAATAGTATTCTTGCCGCTTTTTTCCAGCTCTGCTTTCTTGTCTGTCGCTTGTTTGTTCTCGTTCGGATTGCCAAAACGAAAGGAGGAATGCGTGACACAGCCACCACCTTGGTGGACCGCTGGCTTGGTGGATCGCTGGCTTGAAGGTGGGACTATACAACTATGTCTTGGTTGTTCTCATCTTTGAACCTAACCCCCGGTGGTCTTTTGATGTTTTTTTTCCCGGAGAGTTTTTGAATGGCTTAATTATAACTAATAGTATTTCTCATTTCTTATTAGTTTATACATTTATAGTAATTTCAACTGATTGTAAATTTAGGTTTTCCATAGTTTATATTTTCAATTATTGCTTGTAAATTGGCCTGCAAAGCCCTATTGGGGAGTCCAATAAATGTATGTATGTAAATAGTTTATATTTTCAATTATTACTTGTAAATTGGCCTGCAAAGCCCTATTGGGGAGTCCAATAGAATGTATGTATGTAAATTGTGATGACGTTCGTCTGCCTTTTGTTGCACACGTAAATACTGAAGAAACCCGATATGCATGGACCACTACTTTTTTTTTTTTCCTTTTCCTTTAATTTCTTCTCTTGAAAGGAATGAGTGGCGTTAAATTCCAGTATTGAAATTACTGTGATGTACTCGCTTGTTCCCATTACTTGCTATGCCATCAACTTGGCCGCCACGTCTTTGTTTTCTGGCTTTCTTGGAAATGATTGCAAACCATCCGAATACATGCAGTGTACGGAAATGTGTCTCAAACATGTTTTAAATGTGCCTGCCATACCTTTGATGTGATCATGTGTCTTTTTCAGTCTTTCCACCATGCAATCACATTGCCTATTCAGCTCTGGAATGAATCGATGACACCATAGGGCGCGTCCTACACGAGATATCGGTGATTGAAGTTGGGAACTGTTTTGCCCAACCACTTGCACAATTAGATGAGACTGTTTCCCAGCCGTAATTTTCGCCACTTTTCGATCTAGGTCTGCTTCTGTAAAATATGCTACATTTCACTAGTATTTTTCTTGTCAAGCATAATTTTCCTTAAATATTCAAGACCAAATACCGTTAAGCTAATTACGAATCAAATATACCGAAATATAGCACATTTTACAAAATACCGACCTTTTTTTATCACGTGAACATCACGGCGTTAAAGCAGTAGCGCAGAACTCTTGCTGGGTCTATAGACCTCATCGGCTTGGGTGTAATGTTGTCCCATTTCAGACCACGTGTCATTCCCCAGAGTATCATTTCATTGTTTAACGGTTGCGCATGAGAAGATACATGAATATGGATACAACTCAAACAAAGAATCTTATTCTCAAGAGAATGACACGTGGTCTGAAATGGGACAACATTACACCCAAGCCGATGAGGTCTATTGAACTCTACAGTGAAGACAAATACCCCCACCCCTCCCCATCACTGACAAAGATTTCATAAACATAACTGACTAGTGCCTCCAAACTGCAAGTTTACTACAGGCATATATCCAACATATTCCCTATGAATTTTATTAACTTCTTTGACTCGCATAACAAAATTCAAATTCAATACAGGCATTTCTTTGTGCTCAATAAATAACCTATAAAATTGGAAGTGGCAATTTGTACACCATATGTCACAGAACCTTTATTGATGTCCTCAACTTGGGGCTCAAAAATTAGATATAATCCCCAAATCCATGTCACACTATATTTTTCGAAAATCAAACAGAACATACCATATACCCACAGAATTTCCTGATGTCCTATATATCTTGTCCTTATCAAAAATCAAATACAACATGGTCCAATATCTGCAATCAATGGTTCACAACAGTATTTACTTTAGTGTCCAATAATGTCTTTTAGAGTAGTGAATCCATATCTCTGAGGTGCTCTTGTATCCTTTACATCTTTTCCTTGGATCTTCCCATCAACGAGATACTCCTTCTTTATCTGCTCCTGACACCAGGTGAGTACTTTATCAATATTGGGCGTGGCCACGCCCACTACCTCAGCAATCCCTCTGATGACAGCAAGCCCATATGGTATATCCTCAGTCAGATAACGGTAGTTGACATAGTTGGGTATGAACTTGCCTTCCTTGGTTTCCACCATTGGGTGCGTCAAGCCCTTGAAAGCAGCATTGGTTCTGATACAAGAGTGGAGAGAAGTTTTGTCCTCAATGTCGCCAGGATAGCAGCGCTTATAGTAAGGGTGTAGGTGGACTACTTCTGACATATCAGTGTCAGGGCTCTGAGTCTGGATAGCTTTTGCTATTTCTAGCACTTCATCAGATAAGCTGCCTAACAGTGCTGCAGTGCTCTCTGAAAGACCTTGATAAAATAATGGGCGTTGGTCAAGTGGGGTACCATCCCAGTCAAACCACTCGCCATACAAGATACTAGTGTGCAGATATGCATTGACAGACATAAGATTGGCTGCAAGAAGATGGCCTTTTGTTATTAGGGTTGGCTTTTCACCAATCAGCTTCTGGACAACTTTGAATGGATCTCTCCTTGGAGTAGCTGACCCAACCTGCACAGAACCCATTATTGCATCCTTGGTACCAAGTACTTCACAATTCTTTCCAAATTCGATAATTCTTGTTGCCCATGGTAACGACTCAAAGTTGACAAGAGTAATCTGCTTTGCCATGTCTCCCAGAATGGCTCGTTCCTGAAACTCAAACCCAGACTGTCCAGGTAAACCAACAAGAATCATGCCTGGTTCAAGGTGTGGTTTGATTGCCTCTAGGTACTGCTCATGTGCAAATGCTGGCAACACAAAAGCAATGACATCACATCCTGGAATCACTTCCTCTGGTTGCTTGGTAACCAGTTTTGGTTTGGTCTTAAGCTTCTTGTAGCATTCTCCTTTGCTGTACAGGTTGACAGTGAAGTCATGTTCCTTGAGAGAGTTAGACCATCTCTCTGCTTCATCTTGGAACAAGGTTAGAACACATACATCAGTGTCTGGTTGAGATGCAGATATGCCAGCCATTGTATGTGCAGCATTGCCACCACCACAGATCACCAGCTTGATTGGTTTAGATGAGGTCATTACTTAGCTTTGTAAATAAAGAAAACAAAGTATTGCTAAAACAAACTAAAAAGCACAGTAAGTTGATCACTTTCAATATTCACAGAAATTGGACTTGGGTGCGGAATTCAAAGTCATTCAGTAATGAAGAAAAGAGATAAGGCTCAAGTCTTTTATGATGCTTCTTGGTTGACAATCACGTGGAAAATATTCGTAAATGCCTTTGAATAGACCCCTTGCAGCACGTCGAAATGCAGCTAAATTTGGAAGGCAAAACAAAAGAATTTTAATCTCCTGAGAATTGGAACCTATTGTTTTGCCCTGCAAATTGAGCTGCATTCCTACGTGGTGCAAGGGGTCTATTGAACTAATCTTGTCTCCATCAAATAGAGGTAAAAAAATCGTGAAAATGTATTATGTAAATGCATCCATGATATCGAAGAACAAAGTCCTCGTTGCAGGTTGACAAGGGACCTTAAGCACCAGGACGGGAGGACGAGGACGGGGACGTAAAGTCTGAGAAAGGACTAGGTCGAGATCGCCGTCGGTTTTCACACAACGTAACACTTAAGCACCAAGGACGGGAAAACAAGCAAAAGTTCACAAATCAAAATACTAACAAGGTAACGCCAGCACGTTTTCAAAACGGTTTTTCGTGCGCGCACCGTCGTCCTTGCTGCTGCAGTCCTCGCTAGAACGTGAAAAAGCACCAAGTGACGTTCTGGAGAGGACGGCAACGGCAAGGACGACGGCGCGCACACGAAAAACCGTTTTGAAAACGTGCTGGCATCATCGTCCGCCGTCACCGTCCGCTCCCGTCGTGGATCTTAAGGTCTCTAATGTTATGTCACGAGAGGACCGACGGCGTTCTCGACCTAGTCCTTTCTCAGACTTTACGTCGCCGTCCTCGTCCTCCCGTCCTGGTGCTTAAGGTCCCTATTTATGCCAACCAAAAATGGGGGAAATCGGAATCAAATTCAGAGTCCAAATTTTCTTATATGATAGCAATTTTCTCTAATATTATATAAGAATGGTAGACTAGAAAGGAGTTGTATACGATTCGCAAAATAGTTCATCAAAGGCTATAATGCACAACAGCATGGATGATAAATTGACTGGATTCCTTTTATCATCCATGACAACAGCTATTAGTGATCAAACATTGATTGACGAACAGATGTACCGCGACTTAATTTGTATAAGTATGGTATTCCCATACAAGACCGAATCATACATTTGTTTAGTCTAAAATGTAGCTTTGTATAATTTTCATGGTTAAAGTGAACAAAAACTCGCAAATTGGTTTATCAGAATCAGACTATAAAGTGATCAAATACTGAAGGATTTCCTATTTACAAACGGGATACCATTTGCTTAATTTGCTTTATAGGGCGTGAATATATCGCGAGAAAATTAGCACTTCCTTCTAAAGAAACAATAGATCTGTACTTTTAATTGTTAAAATTCCAGCAAAATAGTAAAAAATAGATTTGACGGCGTTAAATAAGAACTACGCTTAAATATGAAAATTATTTGAAGTGTTAGAATGTGACAGCAAAAAGGTGACGCTAAGCTTATTCGGGAAGCTTAAATTATTTTTTGATATTTATGGAATGAGGGTTCGGTAAATTATACTCTTTAATGGCACATTTAAGACTTCTAAAACTAGTTTACCTAGCAAGCTACACTCCTCCCTAAAAATAATAGAAAACGCAAGTAAAACTCGCCTTGTCGTCGTCACACGCGGAAAAGAAAATTTTTCCTGTATAAGCTTACTTCCTCAACATTTAGAATCCCCTATCGCCCAAAAAAACTATATTTCCAAATAAAACATTGAACATTCGTTCTTCAGTTTTCTGAATCATATTTGTACTTCAGAACATTAAAATATGAAATGTCGTCCAGTCAAAGTGATATGGTCTGATTCGGTTCCGGCTGCGAACCGGGACCTCACACCTTGCATTTTGAAGTCAAGGAAAAAATTTGTAGTACAATTCTAAGGTTAATTTAGAGTGTAGGCATAAATAAAAGGGTCAGTTGGTTCTTACCTGAAGTCTAAAGGCTAGAGTTTGGAGAAAATGCGAGGAAACGAGAGCAATCCGAATGGTAAGTAATCCGAATGGTTTCCAAAGGCTTGTGACCGTCGCTGGCAGGACGGATTTCGATTACTTTGTGTATCACGTGGTAGTTTGTGCAAACATTCTTCGCACCTCCTTCGCACCTGTATGCGTGCTATCCCTCACGACTAGTGTACCGTACGATAAGAATAACTTTAAGTTTATATTATAATGTATAATAGTCAAGTACAGGGGCGTAGCTTTGGCGTAGCGATGTCTCGAGCATCAGGACGGGAAGCAATGTACCATTTTCCCGCCATATCCACAGGAATCCCGCATGAAATATTAAAATTTCATAAAAGTCACCATACGAAAATGCAGCATTTCAGTAATTGATTAAAATACTGTTGACATGTATGCTAGGGTTACCCTAAAAGATACCACAAAGTAACACTGGGGTGGCCCTACCGAGAAGACTACCCACCAACTGGTATCAGCTCTGAGGGACCATCAAGACACATAGATTCCACCCACCCATCCCTTTCCACAGCAAGGTTTCAAGCTAGTCATGATGGGAGGAAAACGCAATGCCTAGCCAATTTAAAGACATGTAATTTATTTTGCATTGAACATGCAGGGATTGCCCATTGCCCCACCCATGGGCCAATACCAAATTTCTTACCACTTTGAGGGATAAATTGTGAGTTGTGTCATTTTGTAGAGTGGGTCAAGGTGTTTTGTAATTTTGATGATAGCAATCTGGAATCGGCAGCTTTATGCCTTAGTTTTTTAGATTTAAATAAAAACAATAAAATAAGACATATAACAATAAAAACATATGAACACATTTGAGCAAAAAAGTGAAGGAAAAACACTTTTCTTGTTTATCTAAAGCCTTTTTTAAGATGGAAAAAGTAAATTGAAACTGATTTTAGAATAAAATTGTATTATTACATTTTGCAATGCTTTATGGGTAATTCAAGATGGCGGACAATCTATCGGGTTAGAGTTTTATTGTGTTTGTCATGAATTTTGTAAAATTTCTGCATCTTAATAGAAACTTTACTAGAATTACTTTTATAAAAAAGGTGTGCATCAGATTTTTGGCTTGTTCTTGCAAATATCTTGTTTAAACAGAAATACTTCCAGTCATTCGAAATGTGTATTCAGATTTATTATGATGCTTTACTCTAGCTCTCTAACAAGTTTGAAAACAAAATGCCCAAAATGTAAAGAGTAATAGCGCCTCTCTTAGAACAACCACGAAAATCAGGCCAATATCTGATTAAAGTTATGACGTCACTTCATCACGTGATATTAGCATTTAAGCTGCGCACTTACCATTGCTATCATACACAAAAATGAAGTAGAGGGATAACAGTTTTCAAAAATGTATAATAGTATTTGTCCCTTTGAGTGGTAAGAAATTCCAAATTTTGGGGTATTGACCCATTTATCCCACACCATAGAAAATACAGCCAATCAGAAAGCAGGAAAGCCATTGAATATTTGGCGGTATTCAACTGATTCTTCAAGTAAGACATTGTGGCAAGTAAATCCTATGTTCTATCAGGTTGAACGTATTGTCTATGGTGTGGGATATAGAGGATATTACATGGTCGCGCGGAGATACGAATTTTATCTTCGAGTGTTGATATTCAGTATAAATAATAATATAATCTTTATTGCACATCAAATAAAATTTTAAAATATGCTTCAGGAAAACTCTCTCACATAGGTGATTTTCAGAGAGGTCCTGGAATTAACTTAAAATAAAATAAACGAAAAAATAGGACAATATATAAAATAGAATATAAAAGCATGAATAATAAAATAAAAATTAGACTAATGTATATAAAGCTAAAAATTGTAAAACATATTGTAAAAAGGAATATATGAATTTGTGAAACTAACTGAAGAAATTGCGTTTGAAGACTTAGATCATTCCATTCTTTAACGGCCTGATATTCAATCCTTTGTTTTCCCCAATTTCTTTTAACTTTAGGAAGCCTCAAGTTATCTTTACTCCTAATATTATAATCATATATATCAGCATTCTTAGTGAATGTAAAACTATGTGAGGCTAGATTGTTAATACACTTGTAAATATATAAACATCTATGTAGTCTTCGACGTTCCTCCAGGCGAACCCAACCCAGTGCCTTAAGAGCATCAGTCGCTGACGAGTGTAAAGGCTTGTCTAAAATAATTTTAGCAGACTTATTTTGTAATATTTGTAGAGATTTCATTATTTCTATGTTATTCTTGTCTCCCCATACAATATCTGCATAGTCAAAAATTGGAAGAATTAAACTATTATTAAAAAAGTAAACGTGTATTCAAGGGGAGCAGATCCTTTATCCTACGCAAAAGACTTAGACGTTGATTTATCTTGCAAGAAATAACAGGTAGCAGGTATCTCTCACGAGTGAGAGATAATATCAGCACGAGAAGATAAAATTCGTATCTCCAAGCGGCCATGTAATGTTCTGTTTATTATATGAAATCTTCAATGAAAAGTAATGGAGAATTTGAGAAGCTGGCATACCTTGGATATCCCAATTGTAACTTGTATTTTTCTTTGTATACACTCTCAGAAAGGCTTGTGTGCATATTGTAAATTTTAAGGGACGAGTGGGATATTCCACCATATGCCACTGGAAACCATTGTATAACTAGTATATATAAATGCGCAAGGATGCTCGTCAGAAATTTTGAAAATGAACCCTAAAAGGTACCCGAATCCTGCAACTAATGATTTTTTACCCCCAAAGGGTAAAAAACAAACTCATTTATCTGTGGGTGACAGAAGTCAGACAATGAACCAAAAATAAATATCTTGACTTAATAATTACAACTGTCAAATACACTAATAGGTACTGGCTTACTCTCTGGTGGTCCTTTTAGGTTTGTGACACCCAGAGGTACCAAACCATAGATCTGGAACCCTAAAAGGTATAAGTATCCCTATATAAAACACTCACACCCACCCATGAAAAGGATAGTGGTCTTTTGATACTGTGCAATTCAATACAATGTCAATAAACCATGAAATAACTGTCTGTAATATAACTTTATTTCTCAACTCACAATTCAATGTTTAGACTTTGCACAATTTAGAAATAAATCCCATGTTAAATGCAAATAATTTTGCATAATTTTTAGGCATTGGCTTCACGGAAGCCTGCGTGCAGCCCGACTTTAACTCTACTTAAAAGAGAGTTAAAATTGGGCTGCACCCAGGCTACTTCACAGTTGTACAACCAAAAATATGACTGAACAATATATTCTATAGATGCTGAATCAGATAATGAATATTATGAGAATACCAAGGAATTCCCCTACATAGAAAACCAGATAATCCTTTAAAAAAATTTGGAGATGTAAATAAGAATAACTTGGGAGAAATGTGGAGAAGTAGATGTAATATTAAATGTTGAATTGACACTTTCAATATGGTGGCACAGAGGGTATTGATCACGAATCACAGAAAAAATAGTGCACATTATTTGAAACAAGGCATCCAGGGCCAAATGCAAAGAAACAATATGGTGTCTATGCAAAGTATACAATATTGTTTGGTCTTTCTTTCCTTCTTACATTCAGGAACACAACAATTTTGCAGCATCAAATTATGAGAAAACACTGTAAATTTGGCTGCCCCTGAATGTCTTGTTTTCATGTCTCACCCAACCATGCGCCATTTTGGACTTGGGTGTATTCATTAATCACAAAAATATGATTAATGAATAACCTTGATACAAGGATTCAGGGTGTCATACAAATTTTCATGCATCATGATTTGCCTGAAATTCAGGCATCACAGACTTATTTTTTTCAATTTCATGAATCAGTCCAAAAAAAGGCTGAATCACACATCACACATAAAAACCCTGTGCCAACTTCTGTTTGAAAGCTATAGTCTGAAGGACTAAAACCTTGTTCAGAAGATTGATGCTGGATCATAAGAGTGAGGTTTGAAAGCTAATGATTTAAGAAATGGCAGGACTGATTTTTAAGGTTTTTAAAGCATATAAATTAACTCAAATATATTTAAACACAGACTTCTTTATCAGGCAAAGCATATTTTGTCAGAATTTTGTTTTTAAATTTCAACAGAACCAATAAGAGAAGAAGCGGTTTTGAAGAAGCTACTTGTAGATTTGAAGAAGTAACAAATAATGCAAAGTTATTTCATCTCTCTGTTTTTAAAGTAACAGTAATTTATTCCTTTAAATCAAGCAATAAGTAAAGGAATGATTTCTAAAATGGTACATAACCAATAATATGAAAAACTACACCTTTAGTAAGCATCCTACAATGAACACCATGTTCTTCGTATTGTACATTGATTATCAATATATTTGATACTACATTAGTTAATATTATTACAGTATTATGAAGAATCCCCCTTTTATTACAACACATCACATTATTTGAACTTGTAGAACTTCTTAATATTGAATGATCGAACATTTATTGACAACTAGTTAATTCATTTGTGGCTTTTTCAGCCTTTACTGGACCCCTGAGGGTCCCTGCACAGCTGGTCCTGCGGCACCAGGAGCAAGATGAAATTGAAGGTTGAGTTAACATGGGTTATGATGTACATTATATATGGGACTTAGCAGCATCCACCGCTGTCTTGTGATCTATTACCACCAAGGGGTACTGATGGATTGGATGGGGAGTGTTGAGGTCCAAGTTTTATTCCATTTGCCTGGTGATTATCAACAACAATTAAAATAGGCCATTTGCTATATGGTGTCATTGTATTGCCAAAAATCTTCATGAACTTTTTAAATATATATTTTTTTCAATAAATCCTGACTTTATATCAAGACTTATTGTAAATAATACAGTAATTAATGAGTTACTCAGTTATTGAATAAAACATTAAAACAGCTATTTCAAAAAAGGTTGGTGAAGGTTTTGTTACATATTGCTTGTTGCATGCTGCATTTGCATGTTACCAAGCTTGAAATGTATTATATTCATATGTAAATAATGTCAGCACAGAAGAAAATATGCTGGAAAAACCTGCAGACAAAGTTTGGAAAAATCCAACATAATATATTGTTGTGAGCTTTTTGTCAGAATGGAAGTGATATCAGGGTGTGACGTAGGGTGAGAGCATGTGAGAGAAGGAAGTGAGTGAGCGAGCTGAGAATTTTGTTGAAATCGTCCCAACATTTTGCTGCTTGAATTCACATCACCAATACTGCATTTCAGGCTTGGTATGCAACATGCAACAAGCAAAAAAACCCTCACCAAGCTTTTTTGAAATAGCTGTACATACTAGAGAAGAAACAAAGTACATAATTGTTTTTATTTGCTTGATATAACTTTAAAGATGGCATGTTTCGGATGAAACTAATTACAGCCCTTGTGTCTGGCATTTTGGCTTCCTTCAATAATTGAATTTAATAATTAATTATTAAACTATGACAGGCTAAGTCCATTTCGATTGAGCGATAAGGAAATTCCTGTGATTCCACAGGCATCTTCACCTGGGAATATCTTTATCGCTGGCAATCAGAATGAACTCGGCCCATCATAAATTTGATTGACAGAAGCTAAAACAACAGACCTGTGGAGTCGGGTAGGTTGCGAGATAATGAAAAAGGATTGTAAAATGGTGCCATCATTTTCTACTAACAACAAATGTTTTATTTAATTTTGTGAAATCAAACACCACCTAGATAGATAAAATTCATAAAGCAGACATAATATTACCTCATTGTTGATGTCAAACACACCCTCTTGTATTTTCTGATAAATTTCCTTTGCTGTGTTGATAAATGCCTGGTAAGAGAAAAGGATATATCATCATGATGCCATGAACAACAATTAACAACAGTTATCTGTGCATTTACAAATTACAATAAACAGTAGAGCTAAAGCTAAGGGTCATGCTTCTGTATTTATACTGTATTTGCATTGGTATTCATGTTATTGAATTGGTTTGATTTGGTTTTGGTTTCCAGAAGACTCTACAGTATTGTGCACTGCTGTTCCTTGTGTGGAATATTCAGTATTTTACCATAATAATTGTACAATTTCTTGCACGCTGATTGGTGGAGAGCCATGGTAAGTAAGAGGACATACTGATAGAATGACGAATTGTTCACACCTGGAGCCAGCCCGCGCTTGAAATGTTTTTTTCTTTCAAACTTTTTCTTCATTTTTGGGTCTTTTATTTGACTTTGTTATGGCAAAAAAATTTTTTTCCATGGTTTAGTGTGGTATGTCCTCTTATTTACAACAATATGACGTCAAAGAAATTCTGTTTTACAATAACATTTCTTGTCCTGATTTACTACACAGACATGTATCTTGTCAAATTCTGAATATGGTCATGGCAATAAAATATTTATCTACATTATGCATAACACTCTGTATGGCTGAGTGTCTGACATTTTCTCTTTCTACTCAGGAATGCATTATTCACCTCTTCAACATTTGCTGCAGTTTTTGCAGATGTTTCCATGAAGATTAACCCATGCTCTCTTGCAAATGCTTCTCCCTGGAACAAAAACAATCAACGTTGTTTAATCTAACAAATATGGTATCAAGAGTTATCAATGATAAACATGGTATGCGTATGATGATGGAATGAAATGTGTATATGATCGTACCATACTGTGAAATACTCAGAAATGAAAAATTCTGAGCCCCAGATGGGAATCGAACCCACGACCCTCCGTATGCTAGTCAGATGCTCTGCCACTTAGCTACAGGAGCAATAGCCAATGTGCACAAGTTATCAATGAATAGACGACACCATACTTGTATACTCATTTCTTATTGGGCAGTGTTCTCACCAGGATTTTTAAAATTGGGGTCCACAGGGCCGATAGAGAATCCAAAAGAGGGTCATTTTTGATATCGAAAAGGACTGAACAATAATTTAACACAAGAATTTATTTGCATAAGAAAAATCTTTGCACCCTCTGGACCCCTCAAGCTCTTTCTACATCTTTCTCATGTTTAAAAAAGTGTGGCAATTACCTCTTCCTTCTTGACATCACGTCTAGCTTCCAGGTCACTAAAATATTAACAAATGATATTATTACTCTTGGCAAACAGACTGCATGATAACAGAATTATAACATTGCAATGAATGGGACAAACCAGGGGGCATATAGCCAGGATTATTTGTTTGGAAACACATATTTACATTATAGTACAGGCCTACAGACATCAATCAATCAATGATTTCCTCGTTTTTCTTAGAAAATATTCAGGTGCTAGTTAAGACTCAACCAGTTTGTTGATGGTTTGTGTGAAGCACGCTTTCAAAATTTGTGATGGTTGGTGGAGCTTGAAACATTTATATATGGATCATGTAAAAGTGTTTAGAGGTTGACCCAATTTTTTGTTTTTTTCATCTGTAATGTCAGTTTTTTAATAATTATAATGCCTTATATAATGCTGTAGCTATTAATAGCTCTCACCTCTTATTTCCAATAAGCATGATAACCATATTTGAACTTGAATGTTGACGGGCATCTTCTAGCCATGTTGTTAGATGGTTGAACGTATCTCGTCGTGTGATGTCATAGACCAGAAGGGCACCTGCAGCACCTCGGTAGTATGACCTCGTAATGGATCGGAAGGATTCTTGACCAGCCTTAAATCAACAGTAATAACTGTTATAACAGGTATTCAATAACATGTTTATGTGATAATAAATATAGGTGGCTTTTGCTTAGAACATACAACAAGTCTAGTTCAAGTACAGAAAATATTCAAAATATTTTCTCGACTTTGTACTGTGTTGATACTCAAAACAAGACCACTTTGATAAACTAGGGTCATCAACCAAACATATTGCGATATTTAGCACAATATCTTGAACCATAGCACATTGATATAAAAAAGCGTGAGAACATGATAATCTGATTGGCTAACACTGTTATCAGTTCAATCATTGTCTAGTTTACTGTTATCTGATTGGTCAGTTTTATCAAGTGGTCCCAGTTAGAGTGTCTGCGGCATAAAAGTAACTAGACTTAAAACCTACAGCCACATATAATATGTTCATAGATAATCTTAAACCAGGTTTATAGTTAAATATTTGAATATAAGCATAACAAATGCCTCACTCATGTTGTCACATGGAAAACTACATGTGTTTATATTTTAAGAGTCTTGTATCCTAAAAATCACACATTCTAATTGGCCGTTTGAGCAGGCAGTATTTTCTCAGTATCTGCCTGTGTTCCAGTATCCAGACGTCATCTGCATGCGCACATGAGACAATGGATGCAAAACAAGTGAAAAAATTAGTGGGAAAAAAAGTTATTTACCATCTTGAATTTGGTCTGGATAGAAAAAACTGTGCCCTCTGCCTTGAAAACAGACCTCGGGCTAATGGCCTCAGTCAGTATATACAAGACCTTATGCACAGTTTTTTGCTATCTGGACCTCCTGGCCAGTAATTAACATATATATGTATATATATTTATTACACATTTAGGGTCGATATCCGTGAAATAAAGCCGTGAACAAAAACCAGATCAGTGGAGTGATAGGATATCACTTCACGGCAAACTGTCCAATAAAATCTCGCGATATATAATAATATATGATCAACTCTTAATGTGACCCTTAATAAACAAATTATTACATGTTAAGAGCTGATATCATTTTTATTCACTCGTTTTCCGTACCATATTGCTCACTTACTTGCGGACTTGCTTGTTCACGATATGACGGGAAACTCATGAATAAAAACGATATCAGGCTCTTAACATGTGATAATCTCTATGTATCAAGGCTCAAAAAAATAACAGCCATTCATACGCCAGTCAAGATATCCAGTGTATGATATTTTATTCTATTTTTTTTCAAATATGGCCGGTCAACATGTCTGTTCAAAACCGTATTTGACTGGTCAAGTACCAAATTTGGTTGGACATTGACCGTTGACCGGCAGTTATTTTGAGCCCTGATATATGTCATAAAAGATAGAGTGAAGTCCATTATCTGGAATGAAATTAAACTAAATATGCAAAATAACTTTGTCTACCCAGCATTATTCACAAAGTGTTAGCCATTTAATGGTAGCTTTTAAACCCTTTTAAGCCTAATCTGAAAGCCTCCATTATAGCAAGTTCTAAATACTGATAACACAATATTTCATACCACATGTCAATCCTGTTAAAAAGTTAAACAATATAATAATTTCTTTATACAATTATTGATATCAGATATCAAAACTGGTTTGGAATTATGGTAAAAGCATTACACAAAAAGTAGATGGTTTTCACTTGAAAGAAAAATTAAACTTAAATTTCCCAAAAAATCTTTTTTATAATTCACATGTTTTATTCCACTTGAGAAAAGATTTTGGAATTCACAATGAAGCAGCTGATAATTTTACAATACACACTTAATCATTAAACAATAGATGAAAAAGTATTTTATGGAATTTGAATGGATAATTTAACATGGACTTTCATTGTTATATTTGTGATGACAAGAACAAAGGCCTTCTAAGCTGACCTTTCTCTCATAGTTCATCTAAATCATTTATGCCAAGCCTTCAAGACACCTGACCAAAACCATAACAAAGTCCAAATATTTGAAACATCTCTTGAAATTAGAAATATAGAGCAAGGATATTAAGCTTATGGTACTAAAAAGTTAAATAATCTAAAGTTCTTGAGGTCTGTTTTCTAAAATTGTCAAATGATAATAATTTGGATTTTATGTCGTAAGATAAAAGTATTAGAAGGGAAATTATATTTCTTTGTCATTTTGTCCAAATTTTTAAACCTATCAGAAGCAAAAATGTGAACAAAATTCCAAACCTTAGATTAAGTACCATGAAATAATTTTTTCACAGTACAATAGATAAATAGAAGTGTTTTTCAATTTCTGGGGAATTTATAGACTAACAAGCTAAAATACAAAAAATAAAAATAAAATTGGGAAAAAATATCTTGTTATTTTCTCATAGTGAGTGACCATTAAATATATTTTCAATGGTTTTTTTCAAACGTTTCTTTGTCCTGTGGTAGGAAAATTTAGCTTAATTATTTGTGTGAGTAATTGAGTTCATTATTTCAAAGCGATGATCAATGTTGTTGTCTTCGAACAATATTTGATATCACTCAAATTGACAGATCGAGAAAATTTCTGGAAGTGATTACAGAAAACAGTATTATTTTATTATTCCGCTGTTAAAAATATCTGATGTGGGCGAATTTTGAGGATAATGACCCATATGGTAAGTAAATTTTGATAATACTATGGACTTTGAATGGACGAACTCAACTGTGGAAGAATATTCGTAGGAGCAGATGGTTCAAGCGGCGAGCAAGATTGCTTCATAACAGCATCGTAATGCTTTGCACCACGGTTTAGAATTATTCTATTTGATTATATTCATTAAGAATTATCCCTGTGAAAGTAAAAGAAGGTTTGTAGCCATTTTGAGTGATTTTGTAGGCCTTTTAGAGATTATCTACCTACCGTATCCCAAATTTGCAATTTGATTTGTTTTCCATCAATCGTAATCATTCTGGCACCAAATTCTACTCCTATTAAGAGAGAGGAAAGGATTAGAAGGGTTTTGTATACACTAAGGATTGATATAATATTCAAATCTTTGATCTTTGAAGAAACATTGAAAGATCTTGGTCAAGTAAGCTTACAGCACCTTACAAATTGAGACTCGCATTTCAAGGGAACAAAAATGTCAAAATACTACTAAATTCGAGGTCTTCTAACGTACCTATAGTAAGATCGTGTACTGGTTGAAAACGCTTGTCGGTAAATTGAAGTAAAAGACATGATTTCCCAACTCCTGGATAATAAATACAAAAGAAAAATCAGCCACCAGTGAACAAATGATCTGGCGGATAAAAATGGCGTCGTGTAGCAAATCCTTCGTCTTTCTCTCAAAACTCCCTTAAAATCCATTCAAATCTCAACACACGGAGATGGATACTTTTCTCAAACGTTCAACTGACCTGTGTCTCCAATAATAATATATTTAAAAAGATATGCGTAAGACATTTTGCTAGGTTTTGATCCTGTCTTTCTTTCTTTCTTGGTTCTGTTTATGATGTCATACCCTCACTTATTCATGAGCCAGGCACTACGCATGCGTACCATGACGTCACATTATGGCCACGTCGACTTGCCCCTTACCCACAACACCTTGCGACCATTCACCGCCAAAAAAACACATTTTTAACACCTTTTTACAACAAAAATATTAAGAAAATCCATCAAACTTCACTTAAAACCATCAATATAACCCTCCTAAGTATCTAACATTATTGAGATTCTATAAAATTTTGATCCAAGATTTTTGAAAGCAACTAATTATATTCAAAATAGTTTTATATCTGATGAATTTTACAAATATAAATACTGTCTAGTAATGGACCAACCAGTGAGGTTGCTTATAATTTAGAACGGGTGGTTTAGAAATAAGAAACGGGAGGAGCTAGTTTTTTTCGTGGTATGTTTGTGTTTTTCATATATTTATTTTCCTGGAGACTTGTGAGTACTGCCGAAAGGCTCGTGCACGTTTTCATCAAGACGTAAAAACGATCGTGCATGGTCTCTAAAATTTCCTTCAGTTTGCACTTCTTTTCTTTACTTATCTCTTTATTCTTTTCCTTTCGTTCATTCAGTTTGTTTTTTCACTTTCTTCGTTTTTTAGTTTCTAATCTCTCCAAAAGTAGGACAAAATTCAAAAAATCTGTTTGAATAGCTTCATTAGATCTATAAAATAGGTCGTTGTCTAATAAAGATTGTCCAGCGTTACTGTTATAAAACAAAGAAATAATACTCAAGGCAACGGCTTCGTGCTCTGGAATTGGTAACTGTTACGCTCAATGCAAAGTTACAGGGTCCACTTATGCCCGACTGACACTCATCGCGCCAATCACCACACACATTGTAGCGCTGTCTCGGTCGGTAAGGAATACCGAAAACCGGAACTGTAGTTCTTTGAATGGTCTCAATAGACAGTTATGCATTGTGACAACAATATTAGAGCCATTTTATTTAGAATCACCCGTACGGGTCTGGTCTTTATCAAGAATTTTTGAGGGGAAACCTTTTCCCAA
The DNA here is from genome assembly GCA_964019055.1 of Anthopleura xanthogrammica. Taxonomy (NCBI): domain Eukaryota; kingdom Metazoa; phylum Cnidaria; class Anthozoa; order Actiniaria; family Actiniidae; genus Anthopleura; species Anthopleura xanthogrammica. The sequence continues at coordinate 19,542,779 of OZ025207.1, read as the reverse complement.
AGTGAAAGGACCAGTTGGGTCTCAACTTGTTTTGAAATTAAGGAATGAGCAAAAAGTGCCTGTGTTGAACATGCCAAAAATTGGTGCAGAAAGAATAATAATTTATCTTGTGGAAACATTTGAGGGTGCGGTTTGATGAAAAAAATCAAATCAAGTTGGGACGAATTTAAGGCAATGTTACCGAGACGTGTCACGTGATTTTTCACTCACATCAATTTAGAATCAAACAGTTTTTTAACCAAGATTTATTGGATTTCATGTCAATTTGAAAAAAATTGTATTTCATTCTATTTATCTTACATTTGATTTTGAAATTAGTCATGAAACTTAGTTACAAACAACACCTGCAATCTGCACCCCTCCCCCACACCCCACCCCAACCCCAACACACACTCCTACACACAAATCAACACCAATATTAAAGCACAAAAACAAATATTTGGAGTAACCTCTCTTTCTTCCCATAACAAATGATTACTGCGGCCCCAATAATAAATAAATGATTTGAAAAAGAAGGAAAATAATAAAATAAGAAATTGTTGGGAGACAGGAGAGGTAGTGAGAGTCTACAGCGCACTGAGAAATTCTAAGTATCATTTTAGTTATTCTGAGGATTATTCAGAATTATAATTTGATACCTAAAGACCCCTTTCATGTGACGTCAAAGCAGCTCAATTTGAAAGACAAAACGAAATAATTTTTATCTCCTGAGAATTGGAACCTATTGTTTTGTCCTCCAGCTTGAGCTGCATTCCAACGTGCCGCAAGAGGTGTATAAAAGCTCTCAATTACCCTATCAACAGCCACTATTCCCTCCCATCGAGAATCCCCATGGGGATTGGGCAAGTTTGCTTTCTTATCATGACCAAGTCAATTCCTATTGGATTAAAAATCAGTGATAAAAGCAAAGGAGTGGTTTCAATTTACAGCTATGTACAAAAGCAATGACTAGTAAAACATTCAGTAGTTTTTCTTAAGGTGTTCTTGAGCCTCATCAACCTTCTGGTTAAAAATGGTCTGGGTCCTGGTCCATACTGGGCATTCATTACTCTACAAAAAAATCACAGAAAATAGAATAAATTTAAAATCTGGCATAAAATATGTCATGGGAAAAGAGATTTACAGCCTTTCAAACCCTAGTTCTCCAACAAAAACTCACCGACCTTTTAAAATTCCAAGATTAATATAATTCTTTGATGTGATGCTGAGCCCAGGAAAGGGGCAGAGACCCGGAGATGAGAGGCAAGTGCACTACCCCAAAATTTCCTTTGATTCAATACCACTTTCCACAGATGACGTCACAATATTGCATCATGGGATTGAAATGCAGACAAGCCAAGCTCAAAACAAATGTTTATTTGCTGCAACAAGGTTTTGTTGTCTTGCTGTTTCTAATTCATGGAAAAACTGCATCTTTTGATTGATATTGATCTTCTTTTCCTTCTAACCAAACCCTTTTTACAAAGTTTGTCTGCTTTTCGATCCCACAAGGCTTTGCAATATCTATTTTTAGTAACTGTGAAAAATGCTATTGTTTTATAGATTGATTGCTCACCTGTACCAGATTCTTCAAGTGGGGTTCCATTGCATTAGCAAAACTTATGCTGCTCTCCCGAGGCAACAGAGAAGGCAGGTGGTCAACAGCTACAATTTCAAGTGGCTTGGTACATGACCTGAAAATATGAAAAGCAAGGGTAAGATTTTTAATTTTTTTAATAAGATTTTTAACTCTAGTCTTTCTTACTCACATATGATACAGAGTCTGGGAATCAAACCCGGGTCGCCTTGGTGAGAGATGAGTGCTCTCATGGCTATGCCACCCATGCTTCTCAAGTACGGCACACCAGGTGCTTTTTCATTGGTACTTGAGAAGCATGGGTGGCATAGCCGTGAGAGGGTTTTTCTCTGCTGTGCTTTGAGGGTTTTCCTCTGGGTTCTCCAAGCTGTTAGGTTTTGCTCACAGGAGGAGTTATTGGCATCTAACCTGGATTCCAGAGGACTTTAATCCAGTGCTTCTTGATCATAGGTTTTGCTATCATGATAATGATATTGAACACTATGATGGAGAAGCACTAGCACAAGGGAGCCTCAGGCATCTGGACCAGACTTAGAATTAGTGTCGTATGTGAGTAGAGTTGTTTGTTGGTTCTCTCCTGTGCTTCAAGGGTTTTTCCGGGTTCTCCGGTTTTTCCTCCCTCCTCAAAAATCAACTTCTAAATTCCAATTAGAATGCAGTGGAGGAAGAGCCACTCGGTGGATTCCACTGTTAATTTTCATTTATTTATTTATCATCAATTTTATTTATAAGTGTAATTGAATGAACAAGAAAAACTATACCCAAGTTTCACTGGTGCACTAGGATCCTTGAATGATGTGCATGAGTTATAGATAGGCAGAGGGTTGTAAGGACTAGTAGCATCACAGCTTACATCAACCACTACAGCCAAAGACCTGTTGAGACAAACCAATACTATTAGTGGAAGAAAATATCTATTTTTTCTAACAACTGCTTCTGCTGAAGCCTTTATATACAATGACACACAAACACAAAATTATTTTGTGTATTATACATTATCTCAAATTTGGATTTCAGACTTAAAAAGGTGAATCACACTTAGATACATAATTCGATTTTCATTTGTACATAAAAAGTATAGAAGCCTTTTTGACTTTAACTTCAGCTAGCATGAACCCTATTTTATTGGTGTGAATAATAAATAATAATAAATAATAATCTTTTTTTCACTTGATAAAAATAATATCATATTTTTGCAAGTCAGGAAAAATACAAAAAAAATCAATTGAAAAAATATTTCTGGAGCTGTCAAATATATACATCTAGAGAAAAAACATTTTTTTCTTTTCATTGAGAGAAAACCAAATCAAGAAACTATTATTATTTGTGCAGAGCTGGCACAAAGAAAACTCCACTGAAGTATACACACATACATAATAATTATAAAAAAAGAAACTAGCTTTAGATCTAGCTTTAGCTAAAATTATGGATTTGTTCACTGTTTTACAGTAATTTTCAGCTCCAAAACAATGTTGTTATCCATTGTTTGGGGAGAAAGAAAGCTATAAACTAAGGATTCAGAGATGGTGATCAAGGATGATCACCAAATCACCTTTCGTTGGTATCCAGCATGTCTCGCGTCAGGAATGGCGGAATTTTCTACAAGACAAAGGCACATTCAGGCAAACTGACGTGTAACTGGCACGTCACCTAAATAGCCCTAGAAAAACTCCACACATATTCATATATACAGTACATCATCACAAAAGTAAGACAAATATCATGTGATATCTTGTATAATTTTTCATATGGGTTTTGGGATATTTTGCAAAATTTCCATGATTTCTTTGTACTAAAACATACACCTTTGTATCATTCAACCCTAACTTGATAGTCACATTGGAACTATTTTTGATTTTTTAAATATTTTTTGCCCATCATTGTTTTATGTTGACAATTTTCAAATAGAGATGACAGTGCTATCAGGCCATGTTAGTACTTTTAGTTTTGGTATTGGCGCATGAATAGGTGTAATGTATATAAGCCAATATGTATCTGATATCAGGGCTCAAAATAACTGCCGGTCAACGGTCAATCTCCGTCCAAATTTGGTACTTGACCAGTCAAATACGGTTTTGAATGGACATATTGACCGGTCATATTTGAAAAAAAATAAAATAAAATATCATATGCCGAAAATCTTGGCCGGCGTATGACTGGCCGTTATTTTGAGTCCTGGATATGAAGACATCCTAATAAGAATAAGAATTCAATTTCTTTAGAGAAGGGTGACACATGACAGTGACAACTAACTTGTGGCCCTCCATGTTTTTAAACATAGATGTTAAAACATCTCTGAATGAGACAGGGGTGTAGGTCTAGCCATTTGCAGGGCAAAGGCAGCACCTTCTACTCATATCTTTTAAAACCCTGAGTGTTGGTCCAGCCAAGACTTGAACCCATGACCTCCCGCACAACAGTCCAGTGCCCAACCAACTGAGGGAGGCATAAGTACTACGCTTCTAAGTTGAGCTTGGAACAACCAAAGTTTTGTCACAAAGTTTTGTCGTTGAAAAGTGCATGTTGTCAGGGGCAACGTTAGAAGTATTCAATAGGAAGCTAGCATGATACTGACACCACTGCGGCAGCAATTAAGCTCGTGAATTTTCCTACACTATATGGTTCAATACTTTAGACGTTGCCCCTGACAACATGCACATTTCAACAACAATTTTGTGACAAAACTTCAGTCGTTCCAGGCTCAACTGAGAAGCGTAGTATCATCTATTAATAAGGATATAATGTATTATGTACTAATAGTTAAAGGTTCTTTTACCTTTGTCAAGCAAATGCAGTTAACAAAGATGTCGTAGTCAAGAATCTCTTTGAATGGTCCACCTTTCTTGGTCTCGTTTATATCCCATTCAGCCAGGTGAGAACTAAAAAAAAAGAAAATTTGAAGTCATTTGTTTGTACAATAGCCCACTTTGGATATTCTGGTTGAGTGATCATGCACAAAGCAATTCAAGGTGAGGCTCCGGGGAAACCAAGAACATATTAGGATTACTCCATTGTTTCACTGGCGCCTCATCTTGAATTGCTTTGTGTGTGATCACTCAACCAGAATATTGATAGTTGGCTATTGAATTATACTTAAAAGCTCTATATTACTGACACCTCCATAGTATGGTCACTTTGCTCTGGTCCTTCAGTGTTCAGATTAGAGAGGTTACTCTATACTCAATTTAATTTAAGTCGAACTACCTTGCCATAATAATGTTTCTTTATTTCATGTGTCATTCCTTTGAGAATAACTTTCTTTGTCTGCATTGCTTTCATATTCATGTATCTTCTCAAGCACAATAAGAAATAATACTCAAGGGAATGACATGCTGTAAAATGGGAACATAACAAATTGCAGAGTTCAAAAATATGCCAAAATTATTTACATACTCCACGGCTGAGAACAAAGGAGTAAACTCGACTTAAAAAATCTGGCCAGAAAATTTCAAAATAAAAACTTCTTACTTGTCATAAATCTATTTTGAATTTCAAAAAAAACTTCCCTAATAAGAGTCAAAATGACTTCTAACTTCTGAAACTTTGAGTTAAATAATTCCAGTTAGTACTTACACTGGTATGCCAACTTTGATAGCCATATCTATAGCACCTTTACCGCAGCGTCCTAAAGCACCAATGATCATGATGTGGGGGAAGAGTTCTGCAATACCTGTAAAATAACACAATAGATTTGCAAACTGGGACTTGAGATAAAAGTGATTAATACTAATCCCAGCCACCATGTCAACGGGATTTATTCCTCAGACCCATTATCGTGTGCAAGTAGAGTTGCTTTTTGGTTTTCTCCTGTTCTTCGAGGCTTTTTCTCTGATGATTTCCTCACTAACACAAACCAACACTTACAAATTCAAATTTGCTCATGTAATGAAAGCCACAGGTTTGTTAGCATTTTTGCACTCTCAAAACAAAGAGCTAGTATTGATGTTTTTAAGCAATACTACTGGAAAATCCATGGAGAATCATAGTGTTTATTATGCTATGAAAACCAGTCTAAAGACCCATTATATATTACGTTATGAAATCTGTCTAGAGAACTACAGAATTCATAACGTTATGGAATCAGTCCATATATTTCCAAAATCTAACCGTTTTGGACTTGTTTGATCTTAACTTTCTTTTGAAAAATAGGTCAAAATCATGGAAAAAAATTTTTTTTAATGTGCTCTTTTTCAAAATGCCATGAAGTGATAATTTTTTGGTTAAATTTATCAATTCCTATCATAAAACCCACAAAATCTTAGGTGGGTGCAAAAATGCAAAAACAGAGTGAGCCTTGGAACCTTTTTTTACTTTCTCTATTTAACTGTCATAACTGTGCAACATAACACCATTGTTCTTCATCACAATTCAGACCCATGTTTAATAAAGTAACATGGATACTACACTCTTTTACATGGAGTGAAGTGCATCCCACATTATTCTGCCACAGTAAGATCCTGGATGGCAGTTTAGACACCTCAGTTACACCCATTTTCATAACCAGGATTGCGCTAGGATTTTTTTCAATTTGGGTCCTGGGACCCTAGTAACTGCTCAAAATTGGGTCCCAATAATTTTCTTGTGTGTACAAATATTCAGGACTGAAGCTCTCATCACACAAGTAAAGTGAGTCTAGGGATGCAAAAATTTATTTTCTGGACCTAATGAGTATAAAAAATGGACGATTTCTGCGTTAATGTGATCCCTGCACAACTATGCAACCCCTGGGTTTTTGACTTCCATCAATCAAATTTCCAGTGGACTGAGCTATTAAAATCATTGATTAACAGCAGCTGAAACCCAGACATCTTGGGCTGTGTTGGTCATATAATTATGAAAATGGGTGTAAAATCTTTCTTGGTCCCCAGTTTGCCACAAACCTTTGATTTCTGAAACTTTTTCAATTTGCTTTTTAACATGATTGACTAACAACTGTTCACTTGCAAATGGCTTCACTCCAGGCATCGAGGATCTTGGGCTAAAAAAAAAGGATTATACATGATTAGTAATTTCAAGAACAGAGCAGAAAAAATATTTTTGGCCTCTCATTAAAAGGAAAGCTATATACACGTAATTACATTTGCAAGCTCAATACTTTGTAAATATGCTCTTTTGGGGCTAATTGGTAAAATATCAAATGCGACCAAAATTTAGTGAATGCAGTTTAGAGATATACTGTAACAGCTTGTTCTTTGGGAGAGGGGATATTTTGATCAGCAGAAAAACTGATATTTCTGTAAATATCTCCAAATAGCTTTACTCTACAGGGCTTGACACTAACTTTTTTAGGTACTAGTCCTTGGGCTAGTCACTGTGGATAATCACTAGTCCTAAAATCTTTTTCCCACTAGTCCACAGCAAACCTTCACTAGTCTGAGACTAGTAGATGTATGTTAGTGTTGAACCCTGCTCTAGTTCGACAGGATTTTGTCACAAGTTTTGAGCAACAGCGACAAAAATGAAACGCTTTAATAGTTTTGGTATATCACTGCCACTTAAATTAAAAAAATTGTGTAAGTAGCATCCTTGTCATTTTTATGTGCTGCCCAATTCAAGTGGTTTTGATGCAAATGAGTATCTTTCACAAAACAGCATAACTTACTGTAACAATTTGTGACACCACGTTAGAATGCCAAGAGCCATACCAGTAAACCCTGCCATGTGAGGGAAAGCAACCACTGTACGCCGACCTACAGAGAACATGAGAAGGTGGTGAAAACCTGTACTCAAATAAGAGTCAAAAATAGTTGATAAAAAACTAACAAATATTTTCGTGTTGTTTAAGCTAAAGTTAGAAATTTCTTACCTTTTTCATCAGTCAGATACTCAACATCCAGGACATTACCACCACCTTTTTTGAAACGATGGAGCAAATTAGCCCATCCTGATTGGTACTACAAGGAAAAAGGCATATGTTGTTACACAAAATGTTATGTAATGAGGCTAGTTATTATAGACCCCTTGCAGCCTGTTGGAATGCAGCTCGATTTGGAATACACCGATCCCTAATTCATTGATCTACCTCCCTAGTTACTGTTGCTATGTTGGACAAGCTAAAATTCGTTCTTGATATACAGCATGGAGCAGACACCGATTGCGGAAAAGTCAAATTTGTTTGTCGGACATTCTATATTCCATTGGGAAAACCACCCATTGTTTGGTGGTCACTCAAGCAAAGCCAGGATCAGTGTATTCTTTTGTTTGGTCCTCCAAATTTAGCTGCTTCGGCATCATGTGCAAGGGGTCTATACAACTGTGATGTCATTTTACCAAATGAATTATTATATATATCATTTTCGTCATTTTCGTGGGCAGATATGAGGCCATAATACCCTTTAGGGTATAACTTCATGTAGAGGACACAATAGATGACACAGTGTACATAATTCAATAGAAACCTATTATATTCTTTGTTAGCTTCATTCTAATGTATAGCTTGGAGTCTTTTCTTGTGGCTATTGCATAACATAGAAATTTTCCTCTAAACAAAGAAGGAACCACACACACAAGGCTTAAAATAACAGCTGGTCAATAGACAATGCCTGGCCAGAATTGGAACTTGTCTGATCAAATATTTCCCTTGTCGGTCATTTTGACCAGTAATGTCAAGCCAGAAATGGGGTATGACCTAGCTAGAACTAATTTAGCTGGTCATCATGACTGGCAACCAACTAGCAGTTACTTCAAGCCCTGCACACAGTCCACTGTCTCTAAATTGACATGTCTCGATCAGCACACAGCAATGAAAACAGTGGTATCAAATTCAGATATGTACCTTATAAGCATGTGCAAAGTAGACATGCTGTTGACTGATTGGCTCATCAGAACTGGGCAGTTCTTTAATCCCTAAAATGTAAGCATCTTTTGGTGCATTGGGCCATGAACCTTCAGGAACAATGTTAATCCCTTGAATCCTAAGTAGGCAAAGGAAGAAAAAGTTTGGAAGGTGTTATCCACACACACACTATGAATCTACAGTAAAAATCAAAAGTGTTGATACACTGCCCCATAATGTTGGAAAAAGTAAGCATACAGTGTAAGAAAAAGCGCTTTCAAATCATATATAGACGAAACCCCCCCCCCCCCCCCCCCCTGTAGAATAGTCCCCTTCACAGTTCCCTGTACCTTTTATTATCACCTTGGACAATTATTCACATGTCTCTATCAATGCAAGGTCACTTCATGTCTCACTTAACTTCGATGCAGAGGCATGGGTACCTTTCAACATGGCACAGGGAACTGTGAAGGGGACTATTGTTGTACAGTGGCTTTTTTCAAGTGGGGAATACTTCACATATGTATTTAGTATAACATGACAGTGAAAGGGCTTTTCACTGCCTTCAAGCAAACAATACAATCGTAATATACTGTAGTTATATACAGTATGGCTTCATCTGAAGAACTTTGAATACACAGATCCTGAATTCATTGTTCTGCCTTCCTAGTTGCCGTTATATCAGACAAGCTAAAAATGTGTTTTTGATATACAGCATGAAACAGACACCGATTGCATCTGTCTTAGATTAAATGAATTCTAAAGGTACATTGAAAAATTGAGAACTATTAAAAGCCCTTCTAAATTCGAATCTGTTTGTTGGACATTCTATATTCCATTGGGAAAACTACCCATTGTTTGGTGGTCACTCAAGCAAAGCCGGGTTTGGTGTATTTGCCATATCATTCCCTATTCATATAAAAACTGCTTATCTATAGATCATGTATTCTTACTCTTTGTACTCTTCGTCCTCAAATACTCTTTGCTTTGATAGCTCCACTGTGACTTTAAACCCTAAGAGATAATAAATACATAAAATTAATTCACCAGTTTCGCATTCGATGTAAAACTCTGTTTTTGAAGACCACAGACTTATTTGCTCCGGCTTTTGATTTTGCATGTTTGTATAGCTTTCTCGATCTGTGCACCAAAGTTGTGGAATGAACTTCCGCTCACAGTCAGAAATGCTCCATCCACAGACACTTTTAAACAAAGATTGAAGACGTATTTATTTAATTTATAGATTTATTAATATATTTAGATTTAATATGAACATAGATTGATTATATAATATATTATATACATATATTAATTTTAGCGACTAATTTTAAAGACTGTTTGTATTATATATTTTATAGTTTATATTTATGATTGTAGGTTTTTCTTTTTGCATGCATGTGTATGTGTGTGTGTGTGTATGTGTGTGTGTGTGTGTGTGTGTGTGTGTGTATGTGTATGTATGTATACATAATATATATATTATATATATTGTGTATATATGTATATACGTATGATGTATATATATGTATATGGATGAGTATATTTATCTATTTTTAAGAATGTTATTGTAAGTGCATTGAGATTGTTATGTAATGCGCTCAGGATTAAATAATTATTATTATTATAGATATTTCATTATAGGCACTGGAGTTAAAATAATTGTAATACCACAGACACCTGAAAAGGGTAGGCAAATAGACCCTTTTCGAATATAGCGTCTACGACGTCAAACAAGGAGAATGAGAATGTCCTGGATGTCGAAACCCAATGATATCCACTAGCAGCATCCGGGACTCACTCCTAACATCCGGGACATTCTCGGACTCCTCGTTTGACATCATAGAAGACCCCATATTTGAAAAGGGTCTATTACAGCAGTGCTTTTTTACTCAAAATAAAGCCAAAAAAATGCATTTTTATGATGTGACTGTATGGTATCACAGGAAGCCAACAGTGCACACTTTACTCCCTCTCTATCAGAGCTCCGATTTAAGAGTATTCAAAGCTGCATGAAGCTACACAGATTAGAGAGAAGTCGAAACAGATGTGGAGATCCTGAGGATCTAGGTCTACCACAGCTCTAAGGGCTGTAGTAGCACCTAGAGCCTCCTTAACAATAATTACAGGAATCCCAACAATAGATAGCTTTTGGAATGTCGCCAAAAAACTTGTAAACCAAATGTGTACAGAATGTACATTTTGACACAAAATTTACTGTGTCTTTTTCTGCTCGATTATCCTTCCAGAATTTTGTAAGCCACCAGTTTTACTAAGATATTTATATTTTTTTTTGCGTGGGCACAGTAAAAGGGAATGCTAGGTAGAGCCGCAAGAGGCAGAGGTCGATCGAGTGCTTAGCCGAACAGATTTACAAGATAAACTAAGAGATTTCTTGATGTGAATCACATAGGAAAAGGACGAAATCCAAGCAAAATAATATTCAACGAATTCCACGAGGAATTTTGAACAAAATACATGCATGTTTGGATATTTATAAAAAGAGTATGATGCAATAACCTTATACAAACTTGTTGGAGAAAAACAAGATTAAGCTTAACTTGGTCAAAACCTGTTAATGGCGCTGTTTTCTTCAGAAACTAGAATCGTTTCTTCAGTTGTATGTCTACAAATTATACAATATTTACCTGATTGAAGAAGTTCTCTGCATTTTTGAGGAGTAAGATGAGTTCGTTGCTCGTTTTCTTTGGTTTCTGCTCTCAACCACAGATGAACTGGAGAAGGCATCTTTAGATGGACTGAACAATCTTGTATTAGCTATAACTACTACTAAAAATACGTATTATGGAACCTAAATCTATTAAGTAGGCTTGAGTGATCTTTAAATGCATTAATAGTAGCAAAAAGGGGTACGAATTCGAGGTTTTTTCTCGGAGTAAAACGAATAGACTTCTTCTTTACGTCGCAATGCGTTGTGACCTATCCCAACATGCTTTTCGCGCTTCAATTGCTACGATACCACCACAGGCAGCCCAGATTGAGTTATGTGCCCTTTGATTAACTCTCTTTTGAAGATATTCCATGCAACCAAAAGATTATTCATTATTTCTAGTTTTTACATTGTTATGATGGGCGGTTGTTCTCTCCAAGACCTACACCCTCATTCTCTCCTCAGGGACAGCGGAACGGGGGGGCGGGGACTTTACCCCCTCCAACACACACCTTTCTTCCTTTTGCATACTAGTATATCTTCTAATCCCCCCCCCCTCCCCAACACACTGACACACACACACACACACACACACACACACACACACACACACACACACACACACACACACACACACATCTAAAATGTGCTCCGCCGTCCCTACCCTTCGACTGAATATTTCGTCGTAGTTTGGCTCGACTTTCTGCAAAAACCACATGCAAATGGTTGCTGACGATATCTGGGAAAGAAGGGAGTTGTAGTCCAAGAACCGAATTAAGGAGGGAAGGATACGATAGACAAGAGAAAAAAGAAAAATGTAGAAACGATCCAAAAAAAACAAGAGAAAGTCAGTGTTTTTTCCATGAGTGAAGCCTTTATTGGTTTATTCGTTTCTTTCATTTAGACATTTATTTCCATTCATTTATTTCTTTACTTTATTTTATCGAATTTTAGCCGTTACAACCCGCTTAGTTAAGTTTTATCTTGTGGGTCTTTTCACCATGATGGAAGCTGTGGACGGAACTGAAATGACACAACATTATTGAACCGAATACTTCAATCGGAGGATAGGGAATGGCGAGAAGAACTTTGAGCTCTTTCAAGTGTACTGGAGAAAAACACTTTATAGTTGGTTCCTATCAAATCTCTTGTTTGCATTTATTTATTACCTTTACTGTGCTGCCACGTTTCTTGCAGATGAACCTTCCATACCTGTGGTTGCACGGTCCATCATTATAACGACCAATGGTAGTGTCAGAAAAGATACCTCCACAGCTTTCAGATCTACCTCCATTTGGTTCATACTTTTTCCATTTGAAGAATGAGACCTTAGTGCCATCGGCATACTTCCAGTGGCCTTCGCTTGCTGCATCAGTCATGCCAATGATGTACTGAGATAATGAGTGGCCGGATCGATGAAGATGGCTCTTCACAAACTGCCATTCATCTTCGCTACGGATATCAACCAAGTGGCCACCGAGAAGCTGGCATGCTTTAACTGCATCGTTCCAATTAGCTTGTCCATTTGAATCATGATTGAAGAAGTAGCAGTTGTTACCAAACTGCAACCACTCTTCATCACAACCTGCATATTCCGCAATGATGAGAGAATAAGAGATTAAAAATAAGTGTCTTCAGCATTTTAACAGCAGAAGATAATGCTTCTCAGCTGGTGTCAACAAACCCTCCGGTTAATGTTATTTTGGCATCTGATTCTGAAAGCTAGTGCTACCCATCGGTTTATGAGCAAGTACATATACGTGAAAAAGAGAAAAAAAGATATCTTAATTCCACGAGTTCCTTCAAACTGGAAAATCTCTGGAATTTTATATTATAAAACCATTGTGTCCAGTGATTTCCCTCAGTTTTTGTCCATTTGTTGTTGGTTTTTTTTTCCTCACGGGAATACTACAATGTGACGTGTGTTTAAACTCCTCCTAAAGATTATATTCTGTAATCGTTTCAGTATAAGCGGCCTGCTAGGATTCAGAGGACTTTAGGTGGTTTACAGTACGGAGGATATACCTACAGGATTCGCCTCGCGAAGGAACTCCAACAGAAAGGGCCAACAACAGCAAAACCTTGAGAAAACGCATTCCAAACACTGACTTGCTTTGAAACCTCGGGAAAACTTCTGATTAAGAAAAATTTAGACCTAGACTTTAAATAATAGAAGAAGATCAAATGAAAACTAAAACCTGTTATTATATTACATGAATATTCTTGTTCTGCTTGTTTAATCTAATCAAATGCATTATTCCAGACACAGGCGCCAGCCCAAACAATCCATTTTTAGCTATTTTTACAGTAAATGTATTGGACGATATACAACGTATTTTTTGTTGAAATAAATTTGAATATACCTTGGTCCTATGTTATCGTTAAAGGTATTTAGTGTCATTCTGGGTGGTTTTTAGCCGTTTTAGAGCGGTTTAAAAAAAAATGCCCACTAGACTTAAAGATGGGATGACGCTCTAAAACGGCCAAAAACATCGGAGTAATATTTAGTCCTAGACTTTAAATTTAAAGCGGGACGACGATGAAATTTGAACCTTTTCAAACGAGATTATCTTGACGAAAAATTATAAAAATAGCGCTTATAAAGCGCATGTGGCACTGCTAGTAATGGGATTTATAGTGTTATAGAAATTTGTACAAGATGTCCATTTCGTGAGTTTTGGATGCGGTGATAAGATGTCGTTTATATGTTTTGTATTAGGTGAAATATAGTGGAATACGAAGATAAAACCATACATAAATGGTATAAATGGAAATCGCGCTAAATTATACTTATTTTTTAAAATCAGTTCCGCTTTCAAACCTCAGTTATCTTGCGATCTTGCGATAGGAGGAGGTACACTTTGTACGGCATTTTGTGCTTCAACCAAGGTCATTTCAGAATAATTTTCATTTGATTCGATTCAGATATGAATCTTTAAATTTATTGCGTCGGCCACAGCTTCTATTATGATATGATCAGCCCATGTTTCTTGCATAGACATGTTGTTTAAATATTGTAACCAAGATGTTTCTAAATCGAAGAGTTCCGATTTTTATTATAGTTTTCGAGAAGATCCGAGAAGGTATATTGATCGTTTCGGTTGACATCTTTTTTGATATTTGGGGTTCCTGTGTAAAGTTTACTTACTCACGGACATCGCTCGATAGCATAGTGGTACTGCTTCGCGAAGCAGTGCCACAACAATAGTCGAGAAAAAGAGAAATCCTATTTGTCTAAGAATATCGTCCGTCATTAATCCGTCTGGTTCCTACCCGTGACGTCAGTTACTCAACGCTTTGCTTTTAGCGTCCAGGTTTAGGACCTATTGCTACATCCTTGCTCCACACAGCGGCTTCCTGGCATTATTTTCAAGAAAGAAACCTCGATTCCTCGATTACAGAATATCCACATATGACAACAAGCCATGAGGGTTATCAGTGTTGAGTAACTGGCGTCACAAAGAGACACATTTGAATAATGGCGGGAAACGAAATCCGAGAAATAGAACTTATTTTGAGGACGTTCCCTTTATCGTACCACTAAATAGCTTTGAAATATTAGTGTGAATGCTATGAACATGTCAAAAATGTAAAAATATTAACTACGTTAATTTCATCATCGTCCACTTTAACTCAGTAATAGAAGATCGCAAAGGAAAACTAAAATCTCTCATTTTACATGAATATTCTTGTTTAGGCTTGTACACGCGTGTCTTGAAACCTCGAGAAAAACTTCTTATTAAGTAAGTTTAATTTTAGCCCTAGACTCTAACTAATAGCAAAAGATCAAATGAAAACTAATATCTGTCATTTTACTTGAATATTTTTGTTTAATTCTAATAGAAGTAAAAACGTCTGCTGTATCAAACAGTGAATTAATATATCCATTACGGATCCCTCTAAAGACGGGACGGGGACGTGGGGACGGGGACGCGGGGACGTGACTGTAAAATTCAAACATTTTTTGATGAAAAGAATATTTTACCTTCAATCTTGAAAGCCTCTTTCTCCTCAAATTGAAAAATTACGACTTATTATTTGGTTTGTTTGGCGAACAACATGCTCGTTAGTAGACCAAATAAATTACTAAATAATCATTTGAATCTGTCTGTGTATACTTTATTGATAGTTTCACGAGATCCTGATGAATAAACATGGATATTAAGAGTCTTTTTGTCTCCTTTTTCTCTCTGTAAAATCAAATATCCACCGATCCTGTCGCCACGATTGTTGTTATTGAGCCCGCAATTATTTTTACGAAAAACCGCATATAGGCTGTCAATAACACAGGAAGCCCATTTTTGGTTGTTTTACTCCTTATTAAAAGGCTCGGTATACCTGTGCTTTTAATGGCGAATCGAGCTGGGCGAATCTAGTAGAAAAATTTGTTTTAAAGACTCTGCAGAAGACGTCAAAATAATGGAATACCGGTTACCACTTGAAATGGGAGTTATAGTTCTGAATGTATGAAAACATCTAGCAGAAAAGAAGGTATATTATGCTTTAAACGTAACTTGATAAACCAATATTGTTCTTGTTTGTTTGTTTTATTATGAACCCAAGCAATTCAATTGTACTTTTGTTGCGTGAATTAAATCTACAATTGACACTATGGTCACACACACCTCTGCACATGATCTGAACTCAATGTAAAAGTGAAACACTTTGTCTCCACTCGTATCATGTATACATCAGATCATAGTTAATAGAGGGGACTTTGGTCTACTAACGAGCATGTTGTTCGCCAAACAAACCAAATAATAAGTCGTAATTTTTCAATTTGAGGAGAAAAAAAACCACATGCAAATGGTTGCTGACGATATCTGGGAAAGAAGGGAGTTGTGTCCAAGAACCGAATTTTAAGGAGGGAAGGATACGATAGACAAGAGAAAAAATGAAAATGTGGAAACGATCCAAAAAAACAAGAGAAAGTCAGTGTTTTTTCCATCAGTGAAGCCTTTATTGGTTTATTCGTTTCTTTCATTTAGACATTTGTTTCTTTACTTTATTTTATCGAATTTTAGCCGTTACAACCCGCTTAGTTAAGTTTTATCTTGTGGGTCTTTTCACCATGATGGAAGCTGTGGACGGAACTGAAATGACACAACCGCATTATTGAACCGAATACCTTCAATCGGAGGATAGGGAATGGCGAGAAGAACTTTGAGCTCTTTCAAGTTTACTGGAGAAAAACACTTTATAGTTGGTTCCTATCAATCTCTTGTTTGCATTTATTTATTACCTTTACTGTGCTGCACGTTTCTTGCAGATGAACCTTCCATACTTGTGGGTACACGGTCCATCATTATAACGACCAATTACAATGTCAGAAAAGATACCTCCACAGTTTTCAGATGTTCCTCCACTTGGTTCACCTGTTCTCCATTTGAAGAACGTGACATCGGTGCCATCGGTATACTTCCAGTGGCCTTCGCTTGCTGCATCAGTTATGCCGATCATGTACTGAGCGTATATATCGCCAACAAGTGGAAGATGGCTCTTCACAAACTGCCATTCATCTTCGTTACGGATATCAACCAAGTGGCCACCGAGAAGCTGGCATGCTTTAACTGCATCGTTCCAATTAGCTTGTCCATTTGAATCATGATGGAAGAAGTAGCAGTTGTTACCAAACGGCAACCAACCTTCATCACAACCTGAATATTCACAATAATAAGAGATTAGAAATAAGACTTTTACTTCGAGCAAAACGTTTTTACTGAAATTAATAATTAGTGTACTAGGTGTCACCAGCATTTTATTGCCTTGAGTATGGTTTCTTTCTTTCAGGGATCGACAAGACCCTACAATATACCGAACTATTCATCAATACAAACTGGCTCTCAAGAAACAATCCACCCCTAAGCAAGCAAAACGGAAAGAAAACTGAACGCCGGACAGCAGAAGATAATGCTGAGAATCAAGACTGCAGCACACAACTCCACAGGGAGCCCAATTTAGATAAAATTAGAAGATGAAAATAAAATCGAGGAAAAAATCGCGTTTAATTAATTTTTTTAATACCATTATTTATGCATATTTTTTTTATTTTCGATCTCGGCCGTATTATAGAAGGCATATTATAGAGGGCATTATCTTGACCCTGAATTTTAAAAAAACTAAGTAAACGCGATTTTTTCCCCGATTTTATTTTCATCTTTTACTTTTATCTAAATTGGGCTCCCTGTGACAACACTAATAATAGAAATTTAAATCGGTCCTTTTCGAAATTTTAAACAGAGAATTAGACTGAACTGCATTTTTTCTGTGGCCTAATGTATAGAGTGACGTCAATCGAATGGAAAAACGACTTCCAGGTCCAAAACGAAAAGCACGCTTAAGTGGAGCGCACTTACGTACTTCTTAACGTTACACGCTAATAATAATATAATATAATATATTTATATAGCGCCATTTCCAGCAGTTCAATGGCGCTAGATCAGTTGTTGGCAGATACCTCTCGACAAAGGGAGAGGGACAATTTTTTCATAGATTCACGAATCACTAAATACGATTAATGAATAACCTTGATACAAGGATTTAGGGTGTAATACGAATTTTCACAAATCACGGTCTACAAAATAACCAGATCACGCATCATGGGAGGTTTGAAATTCACGAATTACGGTCCAAGAAAAGGCTGAATCACGCGCCACGCGTAACCTCTGGACGAGGAGAGCCCATTGGAGCTAAAACAGGAGTGGCTGTTTAGGAGAATATAGGACGTTATGTTTTTACAAAAATAGACACACGTATAAGACGCCTTGCATTCATACTGAGATGTTTTCTGAAGGAACTACTCACCATGTATCTGACAGTCTTTTCCCATTGTGCCTGCAACACATTCACATTTGTAGGTGTAGTTTGTGTAGAATGGAACACACTTTCCTCGATGCTTGCATGGTTTCTTTTCACATGGACTCTAAAGGTTGGAAATTATTTTGTTTAAATGGATGTAATTTATGAACAACGTGTTTGAAAGTCTTTTATTCCGTTTTTAAGAAAATTATCGTCTACACATAGCTTTTTTTAATGCACGAATACGATGAATACGCTAAAGTGCTAAAGGCTCAGATATACAGTGCAACATTACGAGATCGAATACAATACTATTTCAGCACTCAAAACGGCTTAGTAATTCTTTACAAGGACAATACAATAATATCAATGAAATATATCGGACGTTCATATTTTGATATTTTGTGATGTTGCACGCAATGTAGACTTCATCAGCTTGGGTGTAATGTTGTCCCATTTTTCAGACCACGTGTCATTCCTCAGGGTATCATTTCATTGTTTAACGGTTGCGCATGAGAAGATACATGAATATGGATACAACTCAAACAAAGAATCATATTCTCAAGGGAATGACACGTGGTCTGAAATGGGACAACATTACACCCAAGCCGATGAGGTCTATTGCGCCGTGTATCTGAGCCTTAATGAGAACGATCGGAAATGGCTTAATACAAAAATACAATTCCCTGTGTGCTCATGACATTAACTGACATCTCTATTTCATGAAGAAACAAGTTTTACATCTCTGCAATCAATACTTAAGTTTTTCTGCTTCAGTAAAAATGAGGTATATATATTCATGTTGATTTTTGGATCAAAATGGACATTTTAGGTGGGTACTCTAATTTATATACCAACAAAGTGAGAGATCCCAGTACTCTAGGACAGCACGTAAATAACTCACTAGGACCTACAACTGTGCCAAGTTTGAGCCAAATCGGTGAACCCCCATGTATCACCCCATGCCTGGTTTTGCCTGGTTCTATCATGGACACCCTCTTAAGTCCCATATGAGTAATCGGCTCTGGAAAATCTGATAGGCAACTACTCACCGCAATGCTGTAGTGATCAATCCCTTTGCTTGGTCTTATATTCGACTGGTTTTCATATTTGTCAGAAGCCAAGAGCTCACACAAATACAAGCCTTGGTCATCACCAGTTGTGTTCACATTGACTGATAAACATCCGTGAGTTTCGACGCATCGAATCAGGCATTCATCAGAAGACTTGACTCTTTCTTCCTTAAGTTTCGCTGCAAAAAGCTTGTTGCCTTTGTGAGGAAAAAAGTTTCCAAACGAGATAACACCTGAATTACTTGGACGAAAAAATTCTTCACACACAACAAGACGAAGCAAAACGAACGATATTGCAGTGGTTAAGTGCGCCATGTTCAGTCTGCGAAGAGTTCTTTTTTGTTCTTGTATAATTATCGAGTGCCAGCTCCTCAAATATTCTAAGCATTAAGTGTTACTATGGACATGTACTTCATTTAAATATTAATCTCAGTTTCCCCTTATCATAGTATATAATTTATTATATCATGAAATTGAGGTATTTTGATTTAATGCATCAAAGCGAAGGGTCAGTATCTGTGCAGTTCAAGTCGTTGAATTTTGTGATGCTGGATATTGTTATTGATCCTGATAATTTTGTTCCTTTATCGGGGAATTCTCTTTCTCGTTTTGATTCTTTTCGTCAATAGTGCTGATTGTCAACTGAGGATTGTACTTGTTAATCTTTAATGAGCACAGAAGACTCATTTGGTACATTTTTGCATGAGTTTTTATCTTCCATTTCATAAATCAAAGTCACACCTTATAATCCAAACCTTTTAACTAATATACTGCAAGTTATTGTGTCAGCCATATAACAAGCGAACGAAGTATTTCATGAGGGAAATGGCAAAAAACAGTGAACTAGAATGATATACTTGTCTTAACTTATGTTTTGTTTATTCACAGACATGAAGTATTGACTCTAATGAAGGTACTGAACACCTACGTATTAACAAGAAGAAAACATCATAAACAATATAACAGTTATTTTACCTCCAGGAAAAAAACGCTAAAACTGGCTTCATCCGAATTCTAACCAGGCAGGGCGATAGAGGTATAACTTCTTAAAGGTCAGCTAAGATTTCTTTACTTTATTTTACATTTTGACGATTTTATTGAGGTTTTTTAAGGATCGCCATACTTTTTCTTATAATATGACACCACAGAAACCCAGCTTGGGCTACCTGTGCTTTCTTCAGCGTAAATTTGATTGACGACTATGTTTCGTCCATTTCTTGACCTTTCATGACGTTATTTAAACACTAACAAAGTTTTCAAAAGCATGGAGTTTCACTTTTTTGACTTTTTTGACAATCAGTACTTGTTGGCTTCTTCCTCTTTGAAGAAGTTTGTCTGACATTGTGTACTTTATTTATTGTACTTTATCAATAAAACACATGTTTGTGACGTATATTTTAAAGGCCCGCTTAATACGGACACCAGTTAATACGGCCACTTTGGCCGGTCCCTTTGGTGGCCGTATTAACCGGGTTCCACTGTAAATTCAAATTATGTGCTGTCATCCCCTGAGCCACTTCAAGAAAGGCTACGAAATCTAACACACAAGGGCAGCCGATTGAACAGAGTCTATTCTCGCGAACGAATAGAATATGCATAACTGAACGCGGTAAAAGGAACAATCACTGAGAGTCACGAAATACACACGGAGTTCGCGAAAAAAGCCTCACTCACGCAGAATTAAGCTATTCACCTGCATCTCATTTTACCAACAAAATGCGCACGGGGTTACGAAACAAAAACCACTCATTCGAAAGGTCTTGAACAAATATATACCAAAGACGCATAAATTACAACAACATGAACGTAAAAAACTCTACAAAAACAGTGGGAAATGCCTCAAATTCACAAGCAATAGACCAAAATAATTTCGTAAAACGCCACTACGACGCTTGAGGGTCTTAAATAAAACCACACGAGGCAAAAGGCCCAAAACGTAATTCACTAACACCATTACGCCGCTTGAAGGTCTGAATACAAACCTTATACGAGGCGAAAGGTCAAGAGCTTTTATAAACACCACTGCGCCGCTCGAAGACCTTAACAGACCATACGAGGCGAAAGGTCAAGAACTTATTTTATAAACACCACTGTGCCGCTTGAAGACCTTAACAGACTATACGAGGCAAAAGGTCAAGAACTTATTTTATAAACACCATTGCCCCGCTCAAAAAACTTAACAGACCATACAAGGCGAAAGGTCATCCGAACTTATTTTATAAACACCACTGTGCCGCTTGAAGACCTTAACAGACCATACAAGGCGAAAGGTCAAGAACTCATTTCATAAACACCATTATAAACACCACTGCGCCGCTCGAAGACCTTAACAGACCATACAAGGCGAAAGGTCAAGAACTCATTTCATAAACACCATTATAAACACCACTGCGCCGCTCGAAGACCTTAACAGACTATACAAGGCGAAAGGTCAAGAACTCATTTCATAAACACCATTATAAACACCATTGCCCCGCTCAAAAAACTTAACAGACCATACAAGGCGAAAGGTCATCCGAACTTATTTTATAAACACCACTGTGCCGCTTGAAGACCTTAACAGACCATACAAGGCGAAAGGTCAAGAACTCATTTCATAAACACCATTATAAACACCACTGCGCCGCTCGAAGACCTTAACAGACCATATGAGGCGAAAGGTCAAGAACTCATTTCATAAACACCATTATAAACACCACTGTGCCGCTCGAAGACCTTAACAGACCATACAAGGCGAAAGGTCAAGAACTCATTTCATAAACACCATTATAAACACCACTGCGCCGCTCGAAGACCTTAACAGACCATACAAGGCGAAAGGTCAAGAACTCATTTCATAAACACCATTATAAACACCACTGCGCCGCTCGAAGACCTTAACAGACCATACAAGGCGAAAGGTCAAGAACTCATTTCATAAACACCATTATAAACACCACTGCGCCGCTCGAAGACCTTAACAGACCATACAAGGCGAAAGGTCAAGAACTCATTTCATAAACACCATTATAAACACCACTGCGCCGCTCGAAGACCTTAACAGACCATACAAGGCGAAAGGTCAAGAACTCATTTCATAAACACCATTATAAACACCACTGCGCCGCTCGAAGACCTTAACAGACCATACAAGGCGAAAGGTCAAGAACTCATTTCATAAACACCATTATAAACACCACTGCGCCGCTCGAAGACCTTAACAGACCATATGAGGCGAAAGGTCAAGAACTCATTTCATAAACACCATTATAAACACCACTGCGCCGCTCGAAGACCTTAACAGACCATATGAGGCGAAGGGTCACAAATAAACGGTAACATATAGAAATAAAAAAATATATTTACGTGTGAGAAACGATGAAGAGTCTGTGCTTTCTGCAGGTGGAGGAACTTGGGCAAGACAAGCTTGAGCCATTGCTTCTTGACTTCTCGTCAACAGCCGTATTCCAACTTTGGCAGATGACTCCGGAGACACTCTAGACGCTTAGCAGGATCTCAGTGAAAACATTTGTACCAGTGAGACCGCTGAGAATAGGGAAGAGACTGGAAGCTAGGGCAGCTTGCATGGATAAACTAGCGTGAAAGCGCGCTGTGATTGGTCAGTTCGTGCGTGGATTTTCGACAGGATAAGAAATTCGAAAAAATTTGAAAAAATGTCAGTTTCATATGCTAACGTTTTTGCAATTAAGTGTAAATAGGAATGAGAATAAACATATATTTGGCAACATTTAATTAAATTAGTCATAAAACTCAAAGGAACAATGCTTTAATACTCTAATGGACTACTTCCTCAAAAGAAATAAAACATGCAATGGAAAGAAGATAAGTAAATCAGTAAGGATTCTGTGAAAAATCTGGGACAAAAAAGTGATTATTTTAGGAGTTATTGCAGTGCAAAGTGTGTAAATGACACCAAAACGAGGCTTGTCAGTATTGATCAGCAAAATCTGGTACTTCTATCTGTAAATTCATTCCATAATAACTTAAAAGAAGAAAAAGCCACGGCATTGAAACTTTTCCTGTTCACTCACTTTTGGATGCTCTTTCATGTAAGATTGATATACTGATAAAATATTTGACGAAGTTTTAATTGAAAAGTGAAGAATCGCCATTTTTAGAATTTGTGTATACTGTGATTCTTCGAAGAGAACCCATGAAATACGAGTTCTTCCTTCTTTAAATTCGTCTTAAACGCTAGTCGAATTCATGGCGGAATTCTATTTCAATCAACAAGAGAAGTCTACATTGTAGACTCGAAAAACGCTTGGAAAATGCTAACCAAATATAGCTGTCCCATAATTCCTTTCAGGGACGTTGACTGTCGAGAGATCTGAGTGTCACATGATCTGGACGAGTCACGGTTACTTTAATATCGGGACTACTTCGACGGATCTAGCTGCCTACCAAAAATAACCACGGAAACCCAGATTTGATTGATTTGAGTGCTTTTATTGAGACCGTTCGTGATCGTAAACTGCAATAACAATATACGAGAGCATTAATGCCAATACTTTGAATGCAAATATATATCATTCTAATTACAGTGCGAATCGAAAAACCGTGGGCACCTAGAAATATTCCAGGAATGTTCTATTGTTCTTTGGCCAATCAGAAATTACTCCTTAAACACAAGATGATTGAAAGATAACAATAACGCTTCTGATTGGTTCAGAAACATTCTTGAAATATTTCTAGGTTCCCACGGGTTTTCGATTCGCACTGTAACTAGACGAATTGATCAGAAGTAACTCTTACACTTATAGTGAAAGGCAAAAACATAATATTAAGAACGATATATACTAGTTAATATACAATGGTTTCGAGTGGTATACCGGGCAATATCCCACTCGTCACTTGTAGTTTCTAGTATACACACGAGCCTTTAGGCGAATGTGTATACAAAGAAAATACAAGTGGCGAGTGGGATATTCCACGGTATGCCACGAGAAACCATCGTATAACCATTTTATCCCACACCATAGAAAATACAAATGCATAGATTCTACGCGCAGTGCATGATGGGAAGGAAGAGTGAAATACCGACGAATATACAACGGTTTTTCTGCTTTCTGATTGGCTGTATTTTCTATGGTGTGGGATAAAAAATTATATCTAATGTCTGATGTCAAACAAATTTGCGATGAATTTGAACTAGAACTGCTGGATCCACGACGGCGTTTGCAAATCGTTCAATTAACGTACAACAAATGTACTGCAAAAAAAAACTATTTGTAAAAACCTCTACTTAGCAAAAGACAAAAGCGTACTTACATATCGGTCCCGCTTCCAAAGGGCTACAATTTCGATGAACACAATTTGTTATCAACCACTAAAAACTGGACTAAAACATTAAAATAAAAACGACGCTTATTTCGCTTATATATGCGCATGCGCATGGTGACGCTAGCTTCCAGTTTCACAAATCAAAGTAAACAAACTGCCGGTTAAACATTTTTACCAGATAGCCTCCTACGCGCGCATGCATCTCTCTTATCTTCCTTCAATCTCGTACCCAGAGTCCTCCAGCGCCTTCCTGTCGTCAGCGAATGGAGAGAGTCTGGGGGAATTGGATTTTTAACGCATTTTGATTGGCTATCACGAAACAAAGGAAAAGTACCGGAAGTAAATCCAAGTGATAACACAGCCCGCTGACCAAAAAGCCGGAAGACTCTGGGCTCGAGATTGATTTTCCTTTTCTTAGACACTTTCTCAGTATCCCTCGGCCAAACACCACAGGTAGCCCAACAAAGGACCAAACGAGAAAAAGCAAAGAGAAGACTGTGGAGGAGGCTAGTTACCAAGAAACTAAGTCAAATAAACAGATAGGCATTTCATTGTCCTTTATAAAAACCTTAGTCAAGTTTTATCTTGCATTGTGGGTCTTTTCCCCATGATGGAACCTGTAGACCAACATGAGATAACACTACATTATTGATAAAAACAAAAGGTACAAAAGGTTTGCTGATCTGATCTTTGAAATAGGGTGTAAATGTGGGGGGAGGGGGGTTTGCATAACAGTTAAAATTAAATGTTTGGCCTTCGTAACCTTAACCAGTAAAATACCCGGGCCAATAACGTTAACATTAAACCCATCTACACCCTCTCAAAGTTATTCGAACACATATTCATGATTTCTATCGATATCTCGTTTGCATGCAGAGCCGTAGCAAGTCAAATTGGGGGGTTCTGCTGAAGGCACAAACCAAAAGTGCTGAAACTACAGTAGGCTAGGACTGTGGGATTTTCTATTTAATCTCATTCAGTTTATAAAAGTTGTATGTAAGATACACTGTATTTGTGTATACTATGTCAGTGACCATTTTGTCAGATTTTTTAAATAGTAATCATAAATCATATGCCAACTGCATTTGATATGAAATATCTGATAAAGAAAAATACTGGAACCCACTGGCAATTAACCAACTAAAACCAACTAGATAAACCAGCGAGAAACGCGTGCAAAAAGGAATGAGATTCAAAGATTGAAGTTTATAGGCGTAATTATGCAATATCTTTCTGGTGTACAAAAGATTATTCTTTGGTATCCGTGATCATCTGTTAACACATTTAAGAAGGTTCTTAAGAAGTATCTTTTTGAGGGGGCATTTAATTTTATTTGATTCTTAATTATTATTATATATATATATTAGATGATATCAGATTTTTACCTAGATGTTGACCTATTTAATTAGATACATTATATTAGATACATTGAATTAGATACATTGAATTAGATACATTGAATTAGATACATTGAATTAGATACATTGAATTAGATACATTGAATTAGATACATTCATTAGATACATTAAATTAGATACATTGAATTAGATACATTGAATTAGATACATTGAATTAGATACATTGAATTAGATACATTGAATTAGATACATTGAATTAGATACATTGAATTAGATACATTGAATTAGATACATTGAATTAGAAACATTAAATTAGATACATTAAATTAATATTTAATTATATCAATCAGTTAGGGTTTTTTTTTTTTTTAGTTATTTCTATTTATTTCTATATATTGTATTAGATATTTTTATAGTTTTACATTAAGTTTGTCATATATTTAGCATTTTGTTTTATGCGCCGATGAAAATGAATATTGATATTGGCGCAATATATTTTTATTAAATTATTATATTATTATTATATTATATATATTATTATTAAATATTATTATTATCTGAAGTTTCATGCTCGATCGAAGCGAACGTTACATGGCCGAACATCTTCAAAAGATTATCTTGATTTCGGTGACTAGCCAGTAAAGAGACCGTCAAAAAATATTGGGAGTCCAGGAGGGTTCAGCCTCTCCTCTCGCTACGGTACTAGCTGGCATGCGGTACTTATTACTAACCTTTATTGTGCTGCACCTTTCTTGCAGATGAGCCTTCCATACTTGTGGGTGCATGAAGCATCATTATAAAGACCAAAGCGGCCAGTGTCAGAAAAAAGGCTTCCACAGTTTTCAGATGTACGTCCATTTGGTTCATCACTTCTCCATTTGAAGAACGTGACATTGGTGCCATCGGTGTACTTCCAGTGGTCTTCGCTTGCTGCATCAGTCATGCCAATGAGGTACTCATCGTATTTAGTGCCTAGTCGAAGATGGCTCTTCACAAACTGCCATTCATCTTCGTTACGGATATCAACCAAGTGGCCACCGAGAAGCTGGCATGCTTTAATTGCATCGTTCCAAGCCTCTCGTTTGCGATCATGATGGAAGAAGTAGCAGTTGTTACCAAACGGCAACCAACCTTCATCACAACCTGAATGTTCACAATAATAAGAGATTAGAAATAAGACTTTTACTTCGAGCAAAACGTTTTTACTGAAATTAATAATTAGTGTACTAGGTGTCACCAGCATTTTATTGTCTTGAGTATGGTTTCTTTCTTTCAGGGATCGACAAGACCCTACAATATACCGAACTATTCATTACAAAGTGAAAGATTCAAACTGGCTATCAAGAAGCAATTCGTCACCAAAGCAAGAAAAACGAAAACTAAACGCAGAAAATAATGCTGAGAATCAAACCCGTTATTGACATCATCATCATGATGAAGCGTGACGAAGCGTGAAGATGGTTGACAACTCAAGCTCTCCACTAACCAACCTAGATCTAGTTAAGGAGTTCTTAAAACTCCAGGAGGACAACTTTAAATCTTTCGTAAACCTCCTAATGGATAACTTCAATAATCGTTTTGACAAACTTTCCCGTGAAATGCAAAATATCAAGGATAGTTTGCAATTCACCCAGAATGAATTCGACGAAACAAAGGACAAAATGAAGAATATAAGAAGACTCGAAACAGAAATATCAACACTCAAGAAATAATTACAGGAGGCAGATGACAAACTCGACTATCTAGAGAATCAAAGTCGCAGGAATAACATAAGGATCAGTGGAATATCCGAAGACCGTAACGAGTCGTGGGAATCTACCGAGGACAAAGTGAAAGAGCTTATCAGCTCAAAACTGGGAATTTTTCCTGAAGATCTGGAAATAGAGCGCGCACACAGAACCGGCAAGCACAGCCACCAGTCTAGACAGATCGTAGCTAAACTCTTGAAATATAAGGATAAAGAAAGAATTCTAAAACAGGGATTCAAATTGAAGGGAACAGGAGTCTACATAAACGAAGACTTCTCTACCAGGGTCATACAACGAAGACAAGAACAACAAGAGAAGCTCAAAAATGCCAGGAAAGAAGGGAAGATTGCATACTTCAACGTAGACAAATTGATTATCAAGGAACGTACCTATCCAGCATCTCAAGACAACCTTGCACCGTACGGTACATTAGGAGCATTTGCAGGAATCCGTCCTTCACAATCCACGACAAGGGAAAAATAAGTCAGAGTGATCAAATGGCAAAACCAAAAGCAACAACTTCTCTACGCTAGTAGGCGTAACATATAAGCCCCCTAACACAAATATAGATAACTATTCTAAGACTTTTTCAGATTTACT